>APFE031228040.1:94407-111340 GCA_000404065.3 Pinus taeda
TATATATGAAAAGAATTGAACAAGGATTTCATTGCCCTCAAGATGGTCCAGATTAAAACTTATTGACGGTTGATTTTTGATTGCATGAAAGTTGTCTTTGATGAACAGAAACGAAGTAAAAAAAAAAGGCAAAGATCCTTCACTTACTTCAAATTTTTTGCACTTTCCTCCTCACTTCCATAGTTGATATGTAATGGTTGATCACTATATTCAGGCTGTTGAAGGTGAGCATCCTCCTTCCACAGACCAACTATTGATTTGTCTGCAAGACAGGCTTCTGTTTGGAGAACATAATCATCATCATACTGATCAAACTTAGGGAAATCATCAAAATGAAACACAGCATCAAGCATACATGTCATATCAACAGATCTCTCTTCTCCAAGATGATATATAAAACAATCATTACTAGATCTACGACAACTGGGATAAGAAAGAAAATGTTTTGGATCTGCCACTTGTTTTCCTTCAATCAACAAGCCATGGTCTTGAACATCATATTCATTCCTTGTGGTCATCTTTTGCATCATCTCTTCCACTGCACTGACCGAAATTTCGAGCTTTACCTCTAAAGATGTTGATTCCTTTGGAGGTATGTTCTTCATCTCTTCTTCCTTCAACTTTGCCCTTCTGATCAGTAGATTAGCCTCTACATCTACTGCATTTTTTTGCATCTCTTCAAGTGTTGCAAGGTTCCTTTCTCTCAGCTGAAACTCCATTTCCAGATCAAAGGCTTCCGGATAGTGTAAGAGAGTAGATCCGAGAGGAGGTCTTATGTTAACAGGCATCAAAAAATAGACTTGGTTAAACCTGGGAGAAAATTGTTGTACTGTCTTCCCTGGTAGTCTTTTTAGCTTGTTATACTCTTCTAGAATCATGAAACAGTTCTATTTGACAACGAGCTTGTTGAGGAAAACTTTGATGAATTACTAGAAATCTGAGATGCTCACATCAGGCAGTATTTTGGACAAGCTCTTGACTATTTCTTGCAGAGAAAGAGAAAAATGTCTAATACTGTCATCCTCCTGATCAACGTCAAAAAGGTCAAGAAAATACTCAAAATTCAATACATGTCTCTCAGCAGTGATGTTGTCAAATTCACCATCAAATCTTGGTAGATATAAGTAATTATTTTTAGGGAAAGCATGGGTTATAGGAGGTAAGATGAGTGGTTTGTATTGATCTAGAATTTTACAAGGTATAGGAGTATATACAAAAGGTGTAGAATTAGTCTTTGTCTCTTGTGGCTCATCAGTTTGAAGACGGTCATCATAAGATTCAGAAGAAGGGTCTTGATCAAGATCAAAGACATGCAAATATTTGGTATCACAATCTTCAAAAGGAAAGAATCAAATGTAGGTCTAAGATCTTTTCTCAAATGCAATATACTTCGTAAAGCCTTCTTGACATTCTCGGTAAAATAGAAAAAATAATTTATAAGAAAGAACATAATGTCTTGGATGAAATTCCAACTTGAATACCTGATCTTTCCATATTGTCCTTTCATGTTTCTACTGGTCAGGTTCATCCTCGGTGGAGTCCCTGGATCTGATCTCAAAACTGATTTAGAGTCACCAGCTGAATGATTTCAGGCTTCTGATGTGTGATCTTTGTCCACCATCAACAATCAAATCTAAACTTGATACATTTTTCTGAGGAACATAAAACTATGTACCTAGTATGGTCATCGTTATGTTATCACCTAGTTTGACCTTAGGTTGAAAGAAGGTTATTCTTAGGGTAGCCACAAACCATGCTTAAACTTGTAGCTAGCCCTACCAAGTTGGAAGAGGGCTCTCTCCTTTCTGGATCTTAGTAAAAATGATTGTATCAGATGGGATTTTAGGCTACGTATAGTACCTCAGAGGATTTTCATTGAATTTGTTTGTTTTCGTGAACCAAATGGAGCTAGGCATTCTTGGGTCTGGGAAATTAGGTCGGGATGCAAGGTGTTCTATGGGGAAAGGTAGGTATAGGCTTTGGCACTTGAAATCTAGTGAGGTGGGATGTCTAGTATTGGTGAGGAGTTGAGGAGGGCATGTAATGATCATGAATCCTTCTCAAACAATAGTAATCATAGAATATTGAATGGTTTCGTAAGGTAGAGCACTATAAACAATGAATTCTACCTATCTATCTTGATATCATTCAATTAGAAGCAGTGAAATAGATTGTGGCATACATAAAACATGTGAAAAATTGATAACAAAAGAAGAAACTATGCAAAAGCACCATACCATATGTATCCCATAAAAATAGCTACAACTCCTTTTAATTTCCTTGTCAAACTACTTACAATGATGTATAATATTGTTCAGAGCATCCAAGTGAATCCAACCTATACAAATCACTAAAAAAATACATAATATAGGCATAAAACAATTCATCCTGACATTCAAGGGTCAATTCCATGAGAAGAGGGCTTTTTTCAACCATTTCGCAGTAAAGAACTGGAATATAGGCAGTCAAACAACTTGCCTCTAAAATAGGGGAAACTGATCCATTTGACTCAAAACCGGCTCTAACTAATGAATCTACCCTCTAACACTGTTTTAGCATTACATTTACATGCCATGTCATCAATTACATTATTGAAATCATCCATGAGGAGAGAGAAAGTTAATTTACAGTGAGAACAGGTGAAATTTTGATTTTCTAGGCAAACTTGTCAAAAGCGCAATGCCACTGGTCAAAAGTGCAGCGACATTTTCCACCTACTTTTGGTAGCCTTCCCCTTAACCAAATTGAGCCCATGATAGCTCATTTGAAATGTCTTCAAGTATAGTTTCTGGAACACCTAGAAGTTTTTCATTTGGAGGTCATTTTCCCCATAAAAACATGAATCTTCCAAGACTGCTTCTATGTGTCCAAAAACAGGTAGAAAGGTCATTTTTTGGTAGTTTTTAGACCTTTTGGTGGACCAGATCTCCTCCATAACTTTTGAAAATTTCTAGGTGCATGTCATCATCATCTTGAATCCAAAAATGCAATCCTTTTCTCCATCTAATGCTCCAAGAAAAAGCGCAGCGCTGGTGGCGCTGCGCTTCTAGGCCAGTTTTCCGTGTTCAAAATTTCAAAATTTCAAAATGAAAAAAAATCCAAAAATTGCCCAAGTTTGGCATGGGACACCACCATCAGCTACTTTGATGGGCTAGTAAGGCTTCAACTAATACTTTCAAATTATCTTTCTCCATTTTGCTCTTTAAATACTTCCTCAACCTAGCTTTAAGCTTCTTGATCCTCATGTTATAGTTTTTGTTGTGGGTCATGTAATGATAGGCCATGTGGTAGAGCATCTTCTTATCCCTGTTGGCCTTCTCAATCAGCCCTTCAAGATTTATGTTGACCCTCTCAAGCCATGTTTCCCTATCATTCTCAATTTCTCGCTCAATAAGGGTCAATGGGACATTAGCTTCTTTGATAATTTGCCTATTGGCTTTGATTATCTCCAGCTCCATGAGAACTTGCTTTTCGCTCAGCTACTTGTTTTCCTATTCCAAATATTTGATGATGAACTTGGCTCTCTCTAAATTGTCTTCCAAGGATTATATTTCAGCTTCTCTCTCTTGAATGATAGTGTCCTTGACAGTTTCTTCATCCTGAGCTTCCAAGTCAATGATGTCAACTCCATGATGAGTAAAGTGTTGTTGTGGCTCCTCATGCTCAATGAGATCAAAATCTCTTTCCTCCTCATCGCCAAGATCTTCCTCCTACACTATTTCCTTGCCTTTTCTCAACCGCTCAGCCTGTACCTATTTTTTCATTGACGAAGGCAAAGCCCCTTCCACACCTTGTGGAGAAAACATTTTCCTGTGAACTGATGATGAAGGCAAGGCCCCTTCCACACCTTGCGGAGCAATCACTTTCCTAGCAGCTACAAAAAGTCTCCTTGTGCCTCTCAAATATGTTAAATACACCAACACCTCAGCGGTTTTGGTTTCCTTGGCCTCCTCCCTTGTTTCTTCATGGCTAGGAGGCCCACCTTCTTCTTGATGCAATGGTGAAGGGATCTGTGGGCCTTTGAACATCTCATGAGTAATGAAAGTCTCCCATGGAATGTTAAGAAGGCTAAGCTAGTGTAGAACAATTATTTTAATCAAAGGGTAATGGTATATGTTGTTCAACTGCTGGGGGTATTCTTTCCTCCATACAATATGTGCCATTCTCTTAATGTTTCTAAACATGAAGTAGGGGAGATTCAACATCTTTACTCTAGTGAAATGCATGAGGATTCTAATATGGTAGGCATACAACTAGGAGAACCTACCTTCATAAGTGAAGTACTTGATAATAATATTCATCACATGAGCATACCTGTTTTCCAAAAGCTTAAAGGGGAATAATTTCTTCACTTGATTTCTATATTTAGCCTTCATGTAAGGCTCATAGTAGTCCCCATCAAAGTCCTGATCTTTGTACCATTTTTCACCCACATCTAGAATTCCTTTAGCCTCTGAGATGATAGTTGGTGATATGGTAATGGTTACTCCAGCAAGTGTTACTTCATTGTTGTTCAAATGAATCACAAATAATTTTTCCAAATCATGGTGAAACTGGACTCTTTCTACGAATTCACAAAATTCATAGCATGCTTGGTGTCTAAAACAAGAAATTGTAAGAGGACAAGCTTGTAACTCTCTCAAACTAGTGGGCTCCTCACTAATAATTTTTCCTCCTTTATGAGACTTCCTTTTTTATATGTTTCTCTCCCTGGAGCTATCACTAAATGTCTCTTCCTCATACTCATAATCACTATCTCTTTCCATTGTTTTCCTTTGGCTTTGAACGATGTGGTTGTATATGGATGGTTTGTGGATAATAATGTGGAATTAGGGTGGAGTAATGTAATGGGCAGAGTGTATGGAGGAGGGAGAGAAAAAATATATGTGTGAACAGGGTTTAGGGATGTGATTAAGGTTTAGGGAACAATAGAAAATGGATAAGATAGGAAAACACTAGTGGAGTGACGAAAACTAGGGTTTTGAATTTGGGAGTGAAAAACACCAAAACTTGACAAGTAAAACCCTAAACCAAAAGGGATGAGTGATATACTTACTTCCAAGAGAGGAAAATTGGATGATTTGAGGTGAATTTGGAAATTTGGAGTGATTTGAGGCTATACTAAGACAAGCACAACGCCATCTACCAGAGCATAGTGCCAACCTATAAGCACAATGCCTTTGTAAATTTGCACATGAAAATACTGCTAGAAGTGCAGTGCCATCGCCATCTACAAGAGCACAACGCCAACCTATTAGTGCAATGCCTTTGTAAATTTGCACTGGAAAATGCTACTGGAAGTTCAGTGCCATCTTGAAAGCGCAACACCTTCCTCAGAAGCGTAGTGTCAGCCAAAATCTTAAAAAACGCAACAACTTCACTATTTTTTGCTCAATGACACTTGAAACTTGACCGTTTTTCTCCTTATGGCACTTTGATCTTCAACAATAACACAATGGGATGAAAAATAGGAGGATGGCTTTAAATAGCTTCACCTTTTTTATTCTTTGTTTATGAAAACCCACTTTTATAATGTCTATATGTCTTTTACAATGCTTTGTTTATCATGCTTGCTTTCTTTGCTTTGGTAGGTGGACTGATGCTCAAAACCATTTGAATTTGTAGTGGTAGGTACTTGGTAGCATCACAAGATTTAGGAGGAGCTTTGAGAACAAATATTACATATAGAAGCAATAAAATTACATCATGAAAAATAAGATAAAAAACAATAATACTCTGTTTTCACCTCAAAACAAGTTTTGACGGGAGAACTACATTTAGCTACTCAAGTGATAAATTATGACTTTAACAATGATTATTAGTTTCCTCATATCCTTGTTGATCATTATTGGCATGAAATAACTAACTTTGACCATGATAAAACCCTAAAACCTAAAGACACCAAACCCTAAGACCCAATGAGATGAATTGCAAAGTGAACATGAGCCATGACTAAAATATATGGAAGAGGATCAGTAAATATAGATCATGAGGGAAAAATTTGAAGAAAACCCTACCATCAGTGAATCCATGACCTAATGGAATGCAAACTCATCAATATGGGACTCCCACTATGAAATGTAGAAGAGAATATTTTGATCACTAATGGCAGTTGAAGACACTGACACTAACATGATACCCATCAAATCTTTTACTAATCCCCTCTACTTTTTCCTTTGTCTATTTTTATTTATCAAACACATGCTTGTCACAAAGGAAAGTAATTCTTATGCTTGTAGTAACGCAATTTTCTATGAGATGATTTTCAATTATCGTTACAATAATCAATACAAGAATAGAGTCCATTCGAGAAAAAATGGGAACAAATTGCATCTCTCACAATAATTACCTTCCTCGTGATCATCAAAATGAGCTTTGTGGCATTGTGGCAACACCCACAAATGCGAGGGTTCTTGGTAATCTAGATAGGTGATCGAGGAGTTTGTTGATAACCAAAATTAATGGAAACCTTCTCATTATGACCATAAAGTATTTGCGCCTTCTCCTAATCATCTACCTCCTTGACATAGAGATACCCTTCTTATGATTATACCAAACCTTGATCACTGCAGTCTCAGTGAGTTTCTCCTTGTTGTACCGAGGCAGAGTTTCACCCTTGACAGTGAGACAAAACTCCCATTTTATATTGCCTCTCATGTACTAAATAATGTCAACCCCTAGTTTGGTCATTTGGCAGACATTAGTAAACTTATATTATATTACATATACTTATTACTAAGCAAATTCACATATAACATGGGGCATGTACTTTGTAAGTGATGTTTCTTACCTTATCCATTATCTCAAAGGATTCATATCTCAAGGCTTTGATATTTTTTTATGGTCTTGTTGATGTGGGAAAATGTTCCTTGTCAACTTCATAGGATTATTGGGAAAAAGGCCCAAATATTGAAATGACAAGCCCGTTGGTTATGGACCAACTACCATAATCTGGGATTGATGAGTTAGAAATGAAATGAAACTAATAATGCCATGCAAGTGTGTAATATGAAATGTAGCCTAACTAAATCCTATTTAGAAGTAAAGAATAGGCTGACATGAAATGAAATTAAATAAAAATGCTAAAAGAAATAGTGCACTCACTCCAGTTTATGATGATGAGGATGGTTGGGCACTGCTCATTGCGAAGTTTGTGTAATCGGTGTATCTGGTAGAGGGGGTGTGGGTAAAAATTTCTTGCTCAAAATCATCTATAAATACCTACAAAAATAGTTCAATGGTCTTCTTTTATTTTGTCAATTGGTTTACATCTTGTGGGAACTTTGAAATTGAATACTTGTAGGATTCTATTGTGTAGGCTTTGAATTTAAGTCTGGAGGAAACTATTAATGTTGATAGTAAAAAGATGAAATTGACTGTATCTCTAGAAAGAAATAAGTGACCATTCAATATTCCTGGAAGAAGTTGTAGGTATGGTTGGGTGATGCTCATCATGAATCTCAATACAATCTCCATTTAACTAACTCTAATTTTAACTTGTCCTCCCTAAATATCCATATCCAAACTTTTTGCCTAAATTCCAGGAAGGAGGAGTTTGCATAGTGGATATTGCTTTTCCTCTGAAAATCCCCTAGCCATGATCTCATGTTTGCCTCTGTGGATTCAGTCACCCACATTTAAGTCAACCTGAGAGGGACAAACATATTTGAATTTATATATACATATGAATAGTAGGTAGATTGATTCTAAATGTTCTCTAGTGATTTCTAGCATACTAAATTTTTCACCATCATGTAGGCTCAATATAGTATCATTCAAGGCCAATATACATCGACCTTAAATAAAATTACCCACACATTTTCCATGTAAATTATTAATTTGTTAACATGAGGCTTAGGCATCAATGGTGAAGCTACCAACAATATGGATATGACACCTTGGATGAATAGATGATTAATGAGCTACCTCCTAGATTTCATGATGAGGATTCATCTACACTTTTTAGGGATCTTTCCCTTCTATAACAAAAATGGGATGGAGGCATGAAATTTGTAATTGAAACTACAAACTTAGTTGTGCTTAATGTCAAGAAAAAAACATAATGGCAATCTCACTTCTAATATAGAAATAACATAGGTTATTGGAGAAACAGTTTTTTGAAATGAGAAAAATTAAAATACAAAAAGGAGAGGATACAAAATTTCATGAATCAAGACTCTTAGTATAGAGTTTTCAAACATAATGTGATTGAATTTATCATTTACTTTCACAATTGTGAGGAGCCAATTGTGCCACTTATCATTGACTTCTTAAATGATAATTGCAAAAATAAGGATTATGATGCCAATATCATCATGGTGAAATAAAAATTAGAATGGGGAATTTCACAATTGTGAGGAACCAATTGTGGTAGTTATCTTTGACTTCTTAAATGATATTCTCATGGACAATGATTATGATTCTAATATCATCATGGTCAAACAACAATTAAAATGGGGAATTTCATAGGTGGTGAGAAAGAATTTAGATGACATCAAAACATGGTAAGAGAAATACAATTTTATCCCAGGCAATGTACACTCCTTTCTACAAAGTGAAATATATTGGCTTTCCACCAACATTTATTAAACCAAATTTAGGAAATGCATTTGAATACATTGAGTCATTATTGAAAGAGGATGATGGCCACCTAGTTGAGGCTTATCAAAATGATTGAGTTAGATAAAATACAATGGTCCAAATAGACAACAAATAATACCATTATTTTATAGTTTGGACATTTTACACGAGTGAAATAAGGATAAGAAGCAACAAGTAACTAAATTAACAACATCATATAACAAATGAGAAGGGACTTTATTAATGCTCCACTAACTACTTGAGTCTTTCTATTAAGCTTTCCTCATAAAATTAGACCAATTTCTATTGAACAAAAAATATTATCCGCTGCATTTTGAATTAAGGTGATATGAGATTACTCCGTGATGAAATGTTTGATTTAAATCATTTACTTATAAAGGTTCCAGAATATTAATGAATAACATTTTCATAAATCCTTGACTTTGAACATTACCTTCACTTTGAGCATATCTTGGTTGGAATCTCCCTAAAACATAACACATGATAAAAGAAAAACACCAATAAAAAAACAAAATTGCATAAAATTTTGACTTCTTTCTTCGATGCTATTGTTTATTATGCCAATGTCTTCAACGTTTCTTTTCTAACATTTGGATAAATGCTAGTTTATCATCTTGTAATCCTTCAAATAAATCGTTAATAAACATTTATTTATCTTCTTATAATCCTTCAAAACATGGGAGTTAATCGTGTAGTAAGAAATGTTAATCGTGTAGTAAGAAATTGTTAGTAAAACAACTAGTTTCTTTCCATGAATTTCCATAATTTGATGGAAGTAATATCAATTCAAGATTCTTTTAGAAAGTTGCTAGTTAAAATGTATATTATTTTATTCAATTATTATAAAATTACTTTATTACAAATATTTTTAGTCTATTTTTTCAAAATTGAGTGTAAAATATAGATTAAAATAAATATAAAAATTATTTAAACTAATGAAATTAAATAAGTGGTTGATTAATGTAAATAGACCTAATATTAGTAAAGTTAAATAACTTGTATCTTAAATGAACTTTTCCCAATCTTACTCTCTAATCTTTATTATTTAACCTCATTAATTTTTTAACAATAATGGTTATGAAAAAGATATGTGCTATTGTTAAACTAATTGAAATAAAATATTAATAAAGAAATTGATTAATTATCAAAATAAAAATTATATTTTTACTTTTATCCTTTTACTGGTCAAGAAAACCTATAATATACCCTATTTATTAACGATCACTTGCTCAAGTAATTATTTTTATTATAGAAACAAAAATTTTAAAAACCCACCTACCAAATTAAAAAAAAAAATTAAAATACTTACTGTATAGTTGTGAACACGGATAAGTTGAATAAATGTGATGAGGTTAAATTTAGGCTAATTGAATCGACATGAAAATATTACAATATAGACCAAAACAATGATTCATATTTACATTTTTTTATTATATCTTAAAATAATTATTCACATATAATGATTTAAATTTACAAATATGTTCAAGTAAAGTTTGATCTCAAAAGTCCTTCTCGGGTGGTTGGGACGGAGCACTAATGCCCTCCCCACCCGGTAGGCAGGATGGGTTACGTGAGCGCAACATTTGTTTGACTTATGTTGGTTGCCGTCATGCAACAGATATGTGATGTAATATGAATGTAATATGTGGTTTTTTCAGCACTTGACTTATCTGGGTTGTTGTCATGTAATAGATATCTGATGTAGTATGAATGTAACATGTGGCTTTTTCAGCACTTGACTTATCTGGGTTGCTGTCATGTAACAGATATTTGATGTAATATGGATGTAACATGTGGCTTCTTTAGCTGGGATTTTTTCTCTTGGAAAAAAGTTTGATTTCAAAAGCGAGAAAATTAGATTATATATTTTTCGATTATTTTGTACCAGATATGTGATGTAATATGAATGTAACATGTGGCTTTTTCAGCACATTTGTTTGACTTATGTGGTTTGCTGTCATGTAACAGATATGTGATGTAATATGAATGTAACATGTGTTCTTTTCTCTTGGAAAAAAGTTTAATTTCAAAAGTGAGAAAATTAGATTATATATTTTTCGATTATTTTGTACAAGATATGTGATGTAATATGAATGTAACATGTCGCTTTTTCAGCACATTTGTTTGACTTATGTGGGTTGCTGTCATATAACAGATATGTGATGTAATATGAATGTAACATGCGTTCGATTATTTTGTACAAGATATGTGATGTAATATGAATGTAACATGTGGCTTTTTCAGCACATTTGTTTGACTTATGTGGGTTGCTGTCATGTAACAATAACATGTGGCTTCTTCAGTGGGGATTTTTTCTCCTGGAAAAAAGTTTGATTTCAAAAACGAGAAAATTATATTATAATATTTTGAGTTATTTTTTTACATAAATATATATCTATAGATAATAAGGTTTAGTATTTTGCTAAATATAATTAATAAATTTTTAATTTTGCATTTTTTAATCTAATTTTAAGTTTAATATTAAGGAGTAGAATTTAGTATATTAACGTTGTAAAATTTGATATCTATATAATTGATGATGATAATGATGATTAATATTAAAGAGTAGAATTTAGTATATTAAAGTTGTAAAATTTGATATCTATATAATTGATGATGATGATGATGATAGTGGTTGACATCCACTGAGACCAAATTGGTCTATTGGACCTATAATTTTCTTAGTTTTTAATTGTTTGGCTCCATGTCTTTCTTCGCGGGATTGGTGCTATAGCTTTTTTTTTTCTCTACAGTCTTCCAACTTCCTTTATCTCGCATCTCCTTCATCTCTTCTAGTTCTTGGGACATTGGTGTTTTAGCTTCGCGATCTATTGTGTTCGTCCTTTTAAAGATAGTCAGAAAAGAAGTTTGGTCTAGGAGATTTGCTTTGCTGTTAAATGAAGATTTATTTTTTGTGATATTCGAATCCTCATAACTGTTGATGCTTGAGGGGTCATCGAGTTCTATTTTTTGTTGTTGGGTGGGGCTTTCTCCCTGCTGGTCTCGAGAGTTGTTTCTTTCTTGCCCAATTTCTTGTGATTCAGAGTTTGCTCTAGAGTATTCTTCTTTGATGATAGTGTAGTGTTCTTCTTGTGCTCCTTCCCACCATGTAGATCTCTGGTCATTTTTTCTAGCAGAATTTTCCTGAGAGGTTTTCAGGCAATTTTTGGCTAGATGGTCTATCTCAAAGCAGGATCGACTTCTAAAGAGGATGCTTTCATAATCAAGTTTCTGGTTCCACACATAGTATTTACTTGTTACGTTTATTTCGGCTGGGAATCCGATGCTGAAGTCCATCTTCACACAGATGTGTGCATAGGTGGTTCTGGCATATTCCTCTTTTTTCGGGCACCTGTAGTAAAATTTTCCAATTGCATTTCCAATGGATTTTAGCGAGGAGAGAGTCCGAAGATACAAGGGTAGGCTTGGCAATCTCACTAAAACTGGTGCTAAGGTTATGACTGTTGTTGAGGGATCAAATGATGGGTTCCATCGCTTCATGAATAGGCTTGATTTTTCCCAAAACCAAGCGCCGGAATCTAGAATACATTGTCTGCTTTCAGGATTTTCACAATCTACTACAAAAAACCCCTAGCACAGGGGTAGATATTCATTTCATCGGAAATGATAGGTTTCCATACCTCCGAGATCCAATCGTGGAGAGCTATTAGTTGCAGCCAAAAACCATTGAACCAACAGATTAGGTCACTTTCGAAAAACTTCAAAGCCTCATCAAGTGAGGCCTGGACCACCTAGATAGTGGGAGCTGGGGCTTCACTGATGATATGGGCATGAGCTTGCCCTCCAGAAGTGGATGGAACTGACCCAACAGTTATTTTCACAAAGATGGGAACCATATTTTACTTGCTTGTAGAACCTAGCCGCAAAGAAATAAGGTAGAAGATTAGATCTAGATCAGGCTGCATAATATTGAACAAGTGGTTTGTCTATGAAATTCGTTGTTCCCTTTGATAACCCCATAGCATGTGATAGCGGAAGCCGAGACTCAGACATACAGAAATAAAGCAGAAGATTAGATTTAGATCTAGCCGGAGAAGATTAGATCTAGAACCCAACCATAGGATTAGATCTAGATCTAGTCACAGAAGATTAGATATAGAACCCTACCGCAAAGTCTCAGTAAGCCTTTCAATTCTAGCTTTGATAAGAGATGAAAAAGCATACCACTGGGCACATTTCCTTCATTCCAAATCACAGACGTTTGATCCAAAGCAGTGCTCTCGGTTTTGTTAAATATTGTCGCAGAGAAAAAACATAACATTCACCATAGTAAATCGAGCTTAGCCGGACCTCCCCTATGATCCCACTGTCTTAATCCTCATATCTGAGTCGGAGCTCAACTGCATATGCGAAGGCTTGGAAATTTCCGTAGATCCCGTTATAAGGAATGACTGAAATGAAAATTGTCGCACATTATTAAGTATATTTTTTTATTTGAAATGATTTTTAAAATATATTAATATCTAAATATATTGTAACTTAAAATACATTCTAAATTTTTTTATTGAATTCAAAGGTGTTTTCTAAAATTTAATATGAGGGAGAAGTATGAGCCAACACATGATACTTCAAAAAATATTGACTAGGGTTGCCATATAAATTAAATGGATGGTAAATGCTCATATGCATCCATCCTAATAACCATCCAAGAAACACCATCCAAAAAACACTTTATAATACATATCAAATTCATAAAATTCATAAAATCATATAAATTATCTAGATAATAAATTTATTATTATTATTATTATTGATAAAATAATTATTATATTAGTTAAACATATATTCATTACAAAAATGACATGAACAACATTCTTAATTCACGATTCAACTTCCACTTATCATTGAGATTCTTAATATGCTCCAAAAACCATAATTCATTTTATATCACACTTGCTCATATGACATATTTTTTAATTAATAAATATAATTAAAAGGGAAAAAATGACATAACTACTTTGTAAATAAATCTCAATAAATGATTTGCTTATACTACTAAAAATATCCTAGAATATTTTATGGAGTTTCAATCCTTAATGTCCACATAATAATTATCGATAATTATATTAAAATTGTGTAAGCCCTATTCCAAAAGAGACACGCCTATCCACATAATTATAAACAAATGAAATGTTTTGATTACATTGTACTTGTGGGGTAGAACACTAGTCATTCCTCCCAACCACCAAAGATAAACATAATTCACACACACTACCATTCCCATACATGTTGTTGAGTGTGAGCTATATGTTCCCTACCTTCCATGCTCAACTTGGAGTTGACATGTGGTAGATATACATATACATATATGCAAACAACTGGATGAAAATTAACTCTTTACTTATAAGGATCAAACCTTTCAATATGAAACCTCTTTTTAGAATGCAAATTTTCAAGAAACTGTTTGAATTTTATTGGATTTGATATATCCCAAGTTATTATAGATCAAAGGTTAAGATGGATCTACACTAATATATAATATTTCCATGCTAAATTTGACAATTTTGTAAATTTAAATAAGCTTCTACTCATTGACACACATATACCCATCTTCCTAACATTCCTTTATTCTAGAAACTCAAGCAACAATACGACCTAAACTCAATACCTTTTATTATCTACAAACTCAATACCTTTTATTATTGCATTTATAAAAGCTCTAGAAACTAATATAAAGGAAATGTGTATATGTAATATAAAAAAATATAAATATTTTTAAATATCCCCTTAATATACTTGTAATAATAAAAAACCATATAACCTAATAGGTTGTAATAATAATAAAAAAATCAAATCAATCAACATATATATATATATGGAGCATTAAGCAAATCCCAAATGGAGTGATGGTAAGGATAAAGGTAAGTACACGGTTGCAGTTGCATCTAGACTGGGGGACCTTGCAAATTCTAGGTTCTATATAGATTGCCCAAAGTAAAAGGTATGTTCTTAAAGATTTAATTGAAAAAAATGTAGGTTTACATTATAATGTACATTTTTCCTTCACCATGATAACCTAAATTTATACTCTATATCTATACCCTATCCATATATCTTAGGTATCTTATTAGGAGTTGGATCTATCTTATATCCTGCTCTAATACAACCGTTAATTTTGTTTGTTAAATGTTGTATATGCCATCATAACGCATTATCCCTTCGATAACCGCAAGAGACTAAGCTAAATCCATAAAGGAGTGGAACAGTTACCTGTTCAACTTAGTGGAAGCAGTACATATTACACTGTTAACAAAATGAACCGAAGCTGAGAAAAAGATTCACCAGCCCAGAAACTATAATTCGGTTTAGATACGGTGTGGTGATTACATCCCTTATAATTCCATGACTTCTAATAAGTGAAGTATGCAATTTGACTTATATGTGAATATTTGCGTTGAAAATTTCAACACCCTCTCAATAACATCCACATCCACATGGATGGGTTAGAATTAATCTGCAATCGACTTAATCTCACCTGAACTAATAAATAATTTAATATTCGAATAATAATGAATTCACTGAAGTATATAATCCATTGCAATCGACTTAAGCTCACCCGAACTAATCAATATTCGAATAATAATGAATTCACTGAAATATATAATCCATAACAAATTTTCAATGCAAACCGCTTTCTTATTTCGAAATAATTCTGACCATTAAATATTTGTGATCCGGGATTAAATATCCCTTAAGATCCATATTTTCAGATAGAGATTAGTGAATATGGATCGAACATTCTTAGAGATAAAATATTGAAGACAGGGATTTTCTTTTATGTCACTCATCACTGTAAATTTCAGAACCATCTTAAAGTTAATGAGATGAGTTAAGATTAATAAGATAGAGATGGATAGTGTTACAGTAATTCTTGTATATGATAGAGATGGGTAGTGTTACGCATTTACAGTATAGATAGTTTTATGCATTTACAAATGTTCAATAAGCTAGGTGAGAATTAAGATCTTAAGGGATATAATCGACTAACCTCAGATTGAAATCTTAGCCATCTATATTATCAATGTATCTATCTGATATAATCGATATTCAATGGATGGATCTAGACTGTAAATGCATAACAATAATCAATACTGTGACCCGCGTTATAGTTGTTATGTAAACTTGTAAGGCAAGAAATCCATTCTTTGTCATCGAATATGCAGCTCAAGGCAAGCTGTGAATGTAGACTTTGTAGGAATTTATCTCGAGCAATGTATATGTACAGATATCGTTTGCCATCTTCACAACTATAACAATTATAACTATGATGTTCATGAGCATCACGAGAATTTATTTATAGTAAGGGCGTGACAATTGTCAGGGGAGTATTGAGACAGAAGACACGTGAAGTAGGCAGGTTGTCAATATAGACTTTGGAGGAATTTATGATCATTTTCGTAGTCTGTTATGTACTATACTCGGTTGCTTCCATGCGTCATTCTGTTATTTAGTCAGTTGTTTCCATCTTCACAACTATAACAATTATAACTATGATGTTCATGAGCATCACGAGAATTAATTTATAGGAAGGGCGTGACAATTGTCAGGGAAGTATTGAGACAGAAGACAGGTGAAGTAGGCAGGCGGTCAATATAGACTTTGGAGGAATTTATGATCATTTTCGTAGTCTGTTATGTACTGTACTCGGTTGCTTCCATGCGTCATTCTGTTAGGTAGTCAGTTGTTTCCATCCGTCTTTCCTTAATTGTTAAGGATAACAGACTACTTGACTAAATTATCCATTTTAACCTCCAAGCCTACATTAAAATATGCATCTGTCCTAAATGGTTAAAGATTATAAAATCATCTGTCCTAAATGGTTAAAGATTATAAAATTAAAATATGCGATTAATCCTATTTGTTATTTGTTATGCATATAATGACGAAAATACGAGTCTATTTCTACATTCTAGGCTATGTCTAGAATGTATGGACCAAGATTGTTCTTAGTCTATTTGTTCTAATAATAATATAATAATATCTATTTTTAAGGTCACCGCCAAGCCAGACACCAAATTGGTGTATGAGACCCCCTTGTTTGTGGGACAAGGGATCTACCTCCACCAAATTGGTGTATGAGACCCCCTTGTTTGTGGGACACGGGATCTACCTCCACTAAGTCTATGAAGGCATACATACTCTACCCCCTTTGGTTTTGAACTTGTGACCTCTTAAGAGGAAACTCATGCTCTTAACCATTAGGCCCACTCAAGTTGTATGGTTCATAATATTTAATATTGTTTTAATAGTTTTTTTCAGTTACAGGTGTTTTAATATTAATGGTATTAATATAATATAGTTTTATTATTAT
>APFE031228040.1:111723-142437 GCA_000404065.3 Pinus taeda
TATTAATGTTAAATAGTAGTAATATTATGCTATAGTTTCATATTTCTATCAAGGTCACATTGCAACTTTTACTATAATTTAAGTTTTCAGTTTAGAAACATGTATTATGAGATTTCCACTACATAACATTCTATCCATTGAACAATTTATTAATCATAAAGGAAAATGATGTAAACTTTTTGCACAAGGTAAAATAAGTTCGAAAAATCCATTGATTTCAGTGTAGATGTTAGTTTATAAAGCTATTTGATAGATTTTAGTAAAAGCATTGATTTTAGTATAATGTTGATTTCTAATTTTTTAAAATTGCTTTATCTAAATGTATTAATTTCAATGTAGATGGCAATTCCTAGTATAATTGATTGCACTAAACACGTTGATTTCAGCATGATGTTGATTTCTGATTCTTTTACATTGTTTTCCCTAGATTTCTTGATTTTAGTGTAGATGTCAATTCCTAATTTGATGAATCTAGATGGATGATGTGTATTGCTTTAAAAGTAATTTGTTTATTGGAAAGCATTGATTTCAGTTGATCTTAAAAATTAACAATTTGTAATGTGCATTAATTTATGTGCTACAGTAATTCACGCTACCATGTCCTCTCATAATAACTATATGGATAATGTACATGTTGAGCATATAAGAAGACAAACATAGGAACATGTTAGGCAACACCAACAACAACAACAATTATTGGAAAATTTAGAGTAAATGTGTGACAAACAAAGGTAAAATCGAGGGAAGAAGAAAATTGAAGAAGAAAGAGAAAAATAACAACATATCAAAGAGAGTATCAAAGAACATATTGACAATAAATGAAAAATAAAAAGAATGAAGAACAGAGGATGAAGGGAAAAGTAAGAGAAAATCAACATATAAAGGCACCAGAAATGACAGCTAAAGTGCATGGATAACAGAGGATAAAGAAAAATGAGAAACTAAGAGAATGGTGGTAGAGAAAGGCATTAGACATGACATCTGAAGAGCATGAAGAACAAAGGATAAAGAAAACTAAAGAAATAAGAGCATGTCGATAGGAAAAAAGGTAGTAGAAATGACAACTAAACAATGACAGGAAGAGAGAGGACCACATCAAAGACAATATTAACAAAGAAAGACACAACAAAGAATAGAAGATAATTAACAACAAAGAGGAAATCGACAAGAAAAGCAAAAGGAAATGACAATTGAAAATCATGAAGAATAAAGGAAATGGGAAAATGGAAAACAAATAGAATATAGACGAAGAAAACAATATCTATCCAACGAAAAAATGGTACAAAATGTGGAAGAAAATCCTACAAAAAAGAGATGTTTAAAATATATCTATACTAAAGGTCAACTTAGAACTCTAATTGGTATCGATATTTTACATTCAAATTTTTGTGATAGGGTTAATCAATATACTAAAGTTTAAATATGTCATGTGTGTGAAGAATGGTATGTTGGAATTCAAGTACTTAAGATAAGTACAAGTCAAATTTGCATGAGATGTAAAAGAGAATGAATTCATCATATATTTTTAGCTAATAACCATATGAATCAAGCAAGACAACCTAAAGCTCTTGCAGATCTCACACAATTTGAAGAGATTTTGATAGCACATGCAAGTTCAATTTTGTAAACTATGCACTCAATAAGTGGAAAATAGAAATATAGAGGACACACCATTAGTTTTCAACAAGGGGTTACCGATATTGCCATGAAATTACCCCAACATATTAAAGACTTAGATTTTATAGTTGTTCTGTGGAAAAAAGGTACAAAAAGATCAAGTTATGATGTTACTATTCAAAAACTAATTGTATTGTGTGTATTATATTATAAGATTGAGAATTATCCATATTATCATGGAGTTTGAATTGATAATGATGCGCTTCAAGAATTACTTGAAATTGCAACAAATATATCACATATGATCAATGTTGTTAATTTTCTAGAGATATATAATGACATTGAATTTGCAATGTTGGAAGGGGTTCCAAGGCATAATGATTCATTGGATGACTTACATACATATTTTGCATCAAATATTTCAAATTTTCAATGAGAGATTGATATTATTAGAGATTTGGAAATAAACCTAATGCGGAGGAACAACCTAATGTAAAGGATGTGCTTAGTTTCCCTGGCATTGGCTCATATCCAATCAACGAATATAACACTCTTGGATTATTCAGTATGGAATTTCCATTATTTTTCTCAAAAGGTGATGCATATTTGTTGTAATTTTGAGAGAGAAATGTCCATCTTCATGAGTATACAAAATATATTCTCTAGTATTGTGATAATAGGTTTGGAAGGAACCCATGGTTTAGATTCTTTTTATTCAATATCATCATGAGACATCATGATCAAGCTTGTTATGTACTATTTGTAAAGAAGAATATGACATATCTACTAGCAACAGTGGAGGAGTTACGAGAAAATTTGTAAAATATTCTAGATTCGTGACTTGGATAAAGATTAATGCAATTTAGAACTGCACTAAGAGTGACACATGCATATTGCAATACGTTTTCTGAGTTATGTGACTTGGTTCAATAAATTTGGTCTCCTACAATATTATTGAGTTTAAGCGCAGAAGATATGAAATGACTAGATTTACATCAAATAATGCATAGAACTGTTGTGTAGGTAAAATTCTAAGTGTGGACACAAACAATTCCTCTAGCGCGAGAGGGGGTCTAGACACAAAGAAGACATTCTATGAAAGATTTCCTTAGTCTAGAACCAATTAAGAGGCCCTACCTTTTAGCACGTTATCCATTTGATGACGACCCTATTTCCTTGCTCCATCTATCTTCTGTATCTTCTTGTGAATACCTGAAACAAGTAGACAACAACACACAGTAGCCATGATAATATACAAATTGTATTCAACCTACTTAACAAGTTATGAAGCATTAATCCATAAACATCTAAAATGACACCTTATGTAGGAAATCAATCAATAGTTTCATCTTTATTAAATCAAGAAGAGATTACAATCGATGTCTTGACGTTTTTGTTCTCCTGTGACAAATCTAGGTTCCCACACACTTCTACTAGCATTCCAGGGATGGACTCAACAATGATAGTCTCAAGTCTCTTCCCTTTAGGCTTCACACAAAACTAACTGATAATTATCCCTTAAACACAAATCAGAGAGCTACAAATTATGGATGACTTACTTATTACTCCAAACAAAACTTAATTGGAACTAGCACACACACACTAGCTTGTGCTTGGGAAAAGTGGAGGTTTATATAACTTGAACGGATGGGAGATGGTTCCTATTCTCATGGGAGAAGGCCTTATCTCCTGGATTAGTTCCATCCTAATAGGGTAAAGGAGTCCAAACTGACCTCCTCGACTCCATCCAGCTTAACCATTTACCATACTTCCATTACGAAGCTTCTAGAGCTTGAAGCTTCAGCTCCAAATTTAAAAAACTTTTCAGAAGAGGATCGACGTGATTGGGAAAAGGCTTAATCACTTCGGTCGGTGCAAGGGACAATTGTAATCCTTGCATATCAGCGCGGGGAGGACACGAGTCATTATCACTAGTCTAGTAAACTGCGGAAAATAGAAGAGTTTGGGAAAATGATGCAAAGGGGAATTGTTCTGCTCATTAAGGGACACAATGGGAGTTTCTTAATGATGGGAAAGCATGAAGGGTTCACTATAAAGGTACTCTAGGATCAAGGAATGGGGAGTATAGGGACAGTGGTAAAATTTTGTGTAATAGATGCCCCCTAAATCATGAAGGCCAAACTAGAGTGAGGGGTGACATTATTTATAACTTAGTGTGAGGAACCAGAGTTTCTTGTCAGAAAACCTGCAAGCAAGTATAGATACATATTACTGAAAAATCTGTCAAACGATACATGAATCGTGGTATGGATGTAGCCATCTAGAGAATGATCATGTAAATGGATCCAAGCATGGACACAACCATCCGATAAAGGGGATCACATCTAAATAAAGGTATGGGTGCAACCATCCATCTGAAAAGGACATATATATCAACACAACCATGTCACATTGCCTTGCAACCTAGAATTTTGTAATATGAGCCTAAGGTCTTGCGCTCCAACATGACCTCATCAAAGTACATATTCTAACATGTGAATCGATGTGTTGACATTGAACATGTTAGAAAATCACTTGATTATGAGTCAATGATGTAAAATGTCAACAAGTTTGAGAGAAACCATCAATAACAACAATAGTTCTCAAGGTACTAGTAGCAAAATTCATGGAATGTGAATGAAGGAACTGAAGTCGAACACCCGTGAAATCACCCAATTAAAAGCTAATTATGTGAACTTATCATCGAGTGCGAAGAACTTGTCGTTAGGGAATGCAAGCTCCAAGGTATTGGAATGAAGTCTCTTAGTCAGCTTCCTGGATAATGAGCTGAAATCAACAGGAAGTGACTGCATCGAAGGATGACCATGATGTATTCCACATCATCGACACGAGACAAAGGGATGAAAATGATTTTGGGTGATACAGGGAACTAGAGGTAAGGGTCATTGCAAAAGGATAGCTCTTGAACGTATCACCGACACGATTCCAGAATTTGGCAGCTGTTGGATCCACAATATCGGTGGTCACGATGAAGTGGCAGAGATCAAATGGAAGGAAACAAATGAGCGGCCCAACCTAGGAATGTCAATGATGAAAAGGAGGATATCTGAACCTGACATGAAGTAGAAAATGTCATGTTCAAGAGTGACCTACCGAAACAACTGATAAAATTTCCAATTTGCCCCCACCATTTATGGAAAGTACCCCAATTATTTTTTATCACAAGCTTGAAGGAGATAGCATGTGCTCGCATTGTAAGTTCATCCTTTGGACGAATTGACCTAGTAAGTTTAATGAGCCCTACGAATTGGAAGCTCAGGTTCGTCGTGACGGCTAATTCGATGTATTTTAACTTTTATTAAGTTTGACAAAGTCGTAACTTGGTGTCTTTTTCATGTTTAAAGAGTTTGAGAAAGACATGGAAAAGAAAACTACACATGGCCCCATTTTGTACATTTGTGTCTCTTGAGCCCAAAAAGGTAGAAAATGATACTTGAGAGAATCACTTGACCATTCCAGTCACAGATTACCTTTTTCATAAATAGTGCATCCCAACTCGAAAACGGGGTAAACATATATTAGGTATACAACATTTTGCAGCCTTTAATGAGTTCAAAACGACAAGAACTCAACAACCTTTTCATGTTTAAAGTGTCAGAAAAGAGCTTGAAAGCTGACCCCCCATTTTATTCTCTTTTACAAGTCAAAAGGGAAAAATACTCAACAATCTTTTCATTTTAGATTTACGAATTGAGAAAAAAGTTGAAATGTCACTCAATACCATCATCAAAATTACGTGACCTGTCGCTACATAGAAAGGTGAATGAATTATCCAATTCTTGAGGAAAAATAGGTTAAAAATACATAAAATCCTTGATATTTCTTGAAAAAAATGAATAAGAGGGAAAAGTAATTATTTTTTACAATTTACCATTTTACCTTTGTGTGAAGAGCTTTTAACACGCTTTTGCCTTAATTTTTTCGGAGCAGATTTCGGGAGATCCAGGAGGTCATTCGGTGAGCCGTCAGTTGTAGGTAAGAGCTAAGACCATGAGCTCCATTTTCATACTGCCTTTTCCTTTTTTTTTATCCATTTTTTGGATTTCTGAAGGAGGTTTTGGAAAAAAAAAAAATTGCCCTTGATCAACACAATTCCTAGGCTCAGAACAAAATTGCACCGATCGAGGGTGGCTAAAACTGCCAACTGCATCATCAGCATCACTATTTTAAAATAGCCATGCCAGTGCCATGAACAAAGAAAATTTGATGTTTTCTCTTTAATTCACCATTTAAATACAAATTCCTCTATCAAAAAGTGATCATTGACTTGACTGAATGGTTGTTGCATAAATAAAAGCATTGAAAATGGTGGATTGGAAAGAAAGAGAGCATGAGGATATCAATTCCCAAGCCATCACGGATCCAAATTTCTTGGAAGCTTTGAGGAACTGTGGGCTCCTCAAGTTCTTTCTGACACCAGGGATGCGGGCTCAACCTAAGCTGCTCTGATACCTTATTATTCTCTGGGACATAAATCGGGAAACTTTTTATCATTGGTGACCAAGAGCTAGAGTTGGAGAGTTCACATATTTATTTCATCAAAGGACTGCCCCTGAGAGGGGAACTAGTCAACCTATACAGGTCGAGGCTGATTGGGGAAAGCGTTTCCATGTTACTTGCCGAACATTGCTTAGAAGCCCTCAAATCCAAAAGTGGCAATATTAAGATCATGATTGTTCAGGATCTTGTATTGAGAGTGTTACTGTTGACCATCAACAAAGTAGCTGGGTCCTAAGCAAGACATGACACTATAAAATCAAAGTTCCTATATGTTATCGAGTGCACAGTACCCAATATATTTAACTGGGATTAATCTATGAAATAAAACATGAAGCACCATCTATGAGAAGCTAAGGGCGGAAACCTGAAGCAATTTTCTTTTGGGTGTGTGCTAATGACCTTCTTCTTAGAGAGGATTTCATTGTTCCAATACCAGCTAACTGAGGTGGATCCACCGATGCCACGAGACCCATGGATGGGCCATTAGAGTGAGTTGATGCCCATGGTTACGAGGTCCAACAAATGTCCTACAAGCCCGCCTTCTTCTCATGGCTACAATGGCAGCTGATCATGGTGGAGGATTGGCCTTATAGTGGTATTGACTTCCGCAAAGATCCAAATATGCCACTCACAGAAGGAGAGGATTTTGATGATGGAGGTAAAAACAAACAATTTTTTTAGTTTCTGATGTTTTTATTTTTTTTGAAATATATGTGTTCATGACACCTCGATTTTGTGAATGCAGATGTTGGACTAGAATGCCCTGCTGGGATGTCCCCAATCATCAGGTGTGTTGCTCAATAGTTTGATGTCGCTCTTTATGAGGAGGGGAGCGACAATGGGGAGGAGATTGCATAGAATCTCAAGGGTTTGGCCCATGGGATCCTAGAGTATGCTCAGATGGGTGATGCCCCATGCCAATACAAGAGGCATATGGTGGGGCTGTCAGATCAGATCTGCTGACTGCTGACTTGCATAGTCCGAGAAGTGACATGCTATCATGAGCATCATGTTGTTTCGTGCATAGGTCTAGCATAGCATTCCATATTTTTGAGGCATCTGAGCCATCAATGTATAAGGCCTGTGAGCCACCGATGTATTTTGGACACACATATTATTTTTTGGGGTTTCAGATGTATCAAAAACTATGGACATATAGATATATGTAGTATTTTCTTGTTGACTATGATACAAATGATTTGTTCTTTATTTTCACATGTTTCGTAAATGTTTATCTAGAACATAATTAGCTAATGCATCTGTTAATGTATTCATATGTCTAGGAATATGATGATTTGTAATATAATTAAAATTTCTCTCCAGTATTCGAATACATAGATACACTATCAATACTTGATGATTTCTTATGGAATATTTCCGGTTGAGTTGAAGGACAACAAGCTCTGAATCTAGGTTGACAACTAATTCCCGAATGTCAAGAGCGATGGCTTCCAACAACAATTCGATAAATTTGATGTACTCATTAATGTTATTGGTTGTTTGACCTAAACAAATACCTTGAAGATCAATCAACTCACCATGGGGGTGATAAATGACCCATGCCACAGAGGATAAATTTCGGGTACCAGGACATGCACCATCAGCTTAACTATTGTGAGGAGTCAAAGACATCTGCAAAGAAAGCAAAAACATAGTGACAATGAAAACTTCTTGAAAAGTAGTACACCAAACTACATTGCACAAAAACGGATGACACACTAATGTACATAACTGACCATGCAAGATAACCTAAGCATAATACTTTCTATGATAGAGCCCATTTCGAGGCTTATCTAAAGGATTGCCTTCATAATCAATTAGCTCATAGGCCCCTTTTCGTAACACACGTTTAACTATGTAGGGCCCGTGCTACATAAGTTCCAACTTGGTTGCCCCCATCTTATCATTAGCTTGATCATATAGTAGAACCAAATCTCCTTCAGAAAATGCGCGAGGGGAGACCGACTTATTCAAATGGGATTTTACTCATTTCTTTTGTGCTTCTATGACCAAAGAAGAAAGGTGATGAGTCTCATCCAACCGTTCTAAATACAAGAGGCATTCTTCTTGCGGTGATATTTTAGGGAGAAGTTTGATAGCTAGCTTGAGTGAAGGGATTTTGCACTCAATCAATAACATTGCTTCCAGACTGTAGACTAGCTGGAATGGTGTGAAACCAATTGCGTCCTTGGTGGAGGTTCAGTAAGCCCACAGAGCCAACAAGAGCATGAGATGCCAAATTGACCTATGCATCTTGATGGTATGCTAAAGCAACCAAGACCTTGTTCACAACTTCAACTTGACCATTGGCCTAAGGATTGCATAGGGTTGAGCCATCATGGTGCAAACCCAATGTATAGGTCAGCTTAGCCATCATGTAATCTCAAAAACAGGAGCCATGCTTAGTGACAATGGCTTGAGGGACGCCGAACCTGGTAATAACTTGATTAAATAGAGATTGAGTCACTGTTTTACTGTCTGCAGAGTATGTAGACATCGCTTTGACCCATTTGGTGAAATAATCCACAACAATGATAATATATCCATGCACCCCGATCGAACGAGGGTTACATGTCATATAGTTAATGCTCCATATGGAAAAAGGAGCAATAGTAATAACGGGGTGTACGTGAGTGGGAAACAAATGCATCTCTCATTGGTAAATTTGGAATTCATGACACTTGCGAATGGCAAGGATGCAATCCTTAAAGATGGGTTGCCAAAAATAACTAACACGCAAATTTTTTTGAGCCATAGCATATCTAGACATATGACCACCACATGCCCTAGAATGGTATTCATTGAGAACTCTCTCAGCCTCTTCGAGAGTAAGACATAAGCGAAGAATTGAATCGACATGACATGGTATAAAGTATCTCCAATAATATGGTAGGGTTGGGATTGATGTTGAATGCATTAGTGACCATCCTTAGTCAATGCAGACCAGAACATGGAAATCTCGAGATACATGATGATATCACTGTACCATGGGTTGAGGGTGCTAATCAAGAAAAGAGTCTTGTCTGGGAGCTTCTCATCGACACCAGTGGGGAGAGACATAGAAGGAAGGGAGAAAATCAAGTCAACAAAATCCAGTGATTTCTTAGATTTGGCAGTAGTAAACACCAAATCAAATTCTTGAAGGATGACAATCCATCTAGAATATGTTACCCCCAGCAACTGATGAGTTAGGATGTAGCTCATGGGGTTTCATTCAGAAATCACAATGGTAGTGCATAAGAGAATGTAGTTTCAAAAGCGTTGAACAACTTGCACAATAGCCAAAGCCAAATTCTCGACATTAGCATAGTGCATTTTGATGTCAAGGAGATTATGACTGAGGTATTAAATAACATGTTCATTTCCTTTGTGATTGTCTTGTACTAACACCATAGCAATGGTACTAGAGGTTGCAGCTAGATAAACGAAGTGATCTCGATGATAATTCGAGGGATGCAACAAAGGAGCATTTATGAGGATAGCCTTAAGGTCATTGAAAGACCTTTGGGAAATATCATCCCAAACAAATGGCATTCCTTGCTTGAGAAACTGGGTAAAAGATGAAGCTAGCTCAACATAATTGGGTATGAAACAACAAAGGAAATTTACCTTTCCCTGCAAGCTCTGTAGTTGGTGCAACGAAGATGGAGGGAGTAAATTAACATTGGCCTTGACTTTAAGCAAATCAAGGCGAATCCCTTCCTTAGAGAAAATAAAGCCAAGGAGCCACCCAGATTTGATGTAGAAAACACATTTATGCATATTCAACTGAATGTTCTAGTGCCTGCAGAGAAGAAAAATCTTCCGAAGATGATCAAGGTGATCATGATGCTTACGAGAATGAGTGAGAAGGCCATCCAAGTAAGGCTAAATTATGTTTCAAATGTTGTCAAATGCATATGACATCGCCCTTTGAAATGTTTCCCAAGCATTTGTTAGGCCAAAAGGGAGATTTTTGTATGCGAAAGTACCCCATGGAGAGATAAAATCCGTATTTTCTTGATCTTTCAGTGTAATGTTAGTCTGGATGTAACCATAAAAACCATTCATAAAGGAAAAAATTTTGCTCCTAGCACATTCATCAATGATCTGATCAATGAAGGGAGTGGGATAGTTATCTGTTGGACAGACATGGATGAAATCATAGTAATCGATGCAAACTCAGATTGTTCCTTATTTCTTTGCCACTAATACAATATTTGACACTAAATCTATGAGAGGGATCAGATAAATAAATCTAGCTTAGAGAATTTTTTCAACTTCACCCTTGATAGCGGCTGCTTTCCTAGGGTGCATTGGGCGGAGCCATTGGTGATCGGCCTTTGCATGAGGATAAGTCAATATTTCATGCACGATGATGCTAGGATTAATGCTAGACATTTCCTCATATGACTATGCAAACACATGACATAATTCTTGGAACTGACGAGTATAGAACTTAACCTCATCTGGAGAACAAGTTACCCCGATATTGACATTACCAACGACATCAGGCTTGATAGAAATATCAATTGGTATCATTTGGGTAATGTTACCCAAATTTCCTTTCAACCATACTTCATCAGTCATGATCGGTGCCTGAAGCTGTAGGGAAGCAAACTAAGAATAGAACTCTTCGAGACAAGTAGACATGACCATTGGGCTAGGTAGGAATGAGGAACGATAATGAGTATCGTTCCAACGTGGTTCCTTGAAAGATAGTACTTCCATGATAATCTCGTCAGAATGAAAAGTCTCATCTTAGGGACAGGAGATACTGAAGCACCAAGCCTCGGGGATTGAGAATATGTATCGAGAGATGACCTTGAAATAGGAAAATCAGAGGATACAAAACTTGAGGCCGAAACAATTTCCACATAATTGATTTCAGTGGGACTAAGTGAAATAATCTCAACCCAGGTATTAACAAGATCCGGTGAAGGTATGACCCAAGGATCAGATTTGACCAAGATCATGTTGACAAAGGCAACATGAGGAGGTGGGAGTGGAAAAATTCCCATCAAAGAAGAATCTTTAAAAAGTCCTACCCCCACACTCTCATAAGGAGCAACAGTGTGCTTGACATATGGAACATTTCCATCTAAAGAGGCAAAGAAGGATAGGTGGTTGACTGTGACTTCTTCCCTTGATGGGGAAAACGAATCATGCGGAACAAGGAGGAGGCTACAGAATGCGTGGGTCCAACTTCGGTCCGAGTAGAAGATTATAATTGAGATTAGTGCAACAATCTCTACCTCGACATGTACTATCTTGCCTTCCAAAGCAATGGAAAAGTTGGGTAAGACACCAAATGCTCATGAATCATGCCCTTCGAAAGCTTCCAAAGTGTTAGGGGATTGGTTCAAAGTAGGAGAACCAATTGCTTGCCAACATGCGACTGACATCATGTAGGTCGAGGCACCTTCATCGATGACGGTCCTACAAATGGTTTTCTCATTAATGATTACCTGAATGAGAAATGCATTCTGATGAGGAAAACATGGAACATGGTTCTCTAGATCAAAACATATCAGATTATAATTAGTAGGAACAATACACCCAATAGTTGACAATAATGACTTCCACTAGGATGGACAACTTTGAAGTAACTCAAGAGTGGACATAGTTGATGGCACCTAAGCCAAATCCTCAACAATATTATAATGTTCGATGGCTTGAGCATTGGGATTATACGAGGACTTCCTTATCACACCTCGAGAAGGTGGAAGAATAGTACAATCAGGGTGAGATCACTCTATATTGAGAGGACCAAAACTCGGTGGGGCAAAAGAAGAAGGGGTGGCCTCTTTCTCTTTCCTGACTATCAGAGCAGGAGTTTAATAGTCTATTGATTTAGTAACCACATTAATTCGTGTACTCATCATGAAGACTTGTGAGCCTGAGGAAGCAAACAATTAAGGGTGGTCTACCATTTGAGTTTGTTGAGACAAAAATGACTCATTCAGGATAGCTAGGGTCCCTTTGAGTAAGCAACTAACTTCAGATCATTAGGGAAAATCTGTAGTATAGTGATCCTCCTCAAAAATGAGGCATGGATACTTAGGCTCCCATTATGAAGCATAACTAGTGGACAACTTGGCAAGGACCTAGTTTTGGGGTGTTGGATTTACCCTTGTCTTTGGCTTTCTTCTTACCTTTCGGGATTTGTCTGCTGTTGTATATTGGACACCGTGGACCTATCACGTTTTACTAGGGCTAGTTGAATTTTTGGAGGGACTATTGGAAGCAGTGTTTGAGACCGACTTCTATTTGGAAGAATATTTTGTAGGGGCCTGAGACACTAAACCAATTACTCCATCGACACGAGGTGTAGCCTGTGACTTCAACATCATTAGGTCAGATGATGGTCTCTAAGCATCAAGTAATAACTCATACAAAGTGCCAGACTAGCAGTGAACAAGATCTAGGTATTGGGCATGAGCAATGGGTTTCTCCTCTGTAATGCACCCACTCATAGCTATATCACGAGAAATTGGAGTGACGAATGACTTGGTAAAGCATTCAGTCAGTAACTGATTAGCAATCTCAAACATGATCAGGTGACACCTATCCCCATTCCCGGATGTGATTAGAGATGTGTGTCATGGTATTTTTCTTAAGCGATGTGAGCAAATAGGTGCTAGTTTCATAGAGAACCGGCCACTGAAAATCTGTGACGAAACCCATGGCTAAAGAGTTGAAGTCATGATAAGTACTTTGAGGGAGCTCAATGTACCAGTTGGTTGTAGCACTTGTAAGAGTTCGTTGGAAGAGATAGAGATGAATAGACTCATCCATGTAAGAATTCAAAGAGCACCAGAGGTGATATGTCATCACATGGGCTTGGGGATATTCTTTTTCTTTTCCATCCAACTTCAGACAATCACTTAGGATCTTGGACGAAACTAGAGGCCAGTATGGTGAATGAAGAATTGGATCATTTGTAAGTTGAGACACATGTGGCAACTCTAGTGTAGCCAAGAATAACAATTGAGTATTGAAAGTCACTTGAGGCCAATAAGCAAGTCCAACTAGAGGAGCCCATCCCTCTTGGCAAGGACTTTGGCCCCATAGTGGAGGGTTCTGTCCATACGACATTTGATTTCACCACCACTGTACGTTACCTTGCATGTAGAGAGGATTTTTACCTTGAAAACCTTGAAACTATCCAACGACAGGTTACTGATAAGCAACATACAGGTTAAAAGGTTGTTGAGCCTGTTGACCTTGGACATATGGATACTGCACCTGTTATCCTCGGACATACGGGTTTGGAAACTACTGCCCCTAAAAAAGTGGATTTGGGACCTATTGCACTTGGACATAAGGACTATGCACTTAGTGCCCTTGGACATAGGGATTTTGGACCTGCTGCCCTTGGAAAAAAGGATTTCGCAGTTGCTTCCTTTGGACATTACCATTTTGGGCATGTTGTTGCAAGACTTGACCCCGAATTTGTCATTTCAAGGGTTGACGCTACTGATATGTATATGAGGGTTATTGTTACCCGGGTTCACCCTGCTACTACAAGGGCTAGCCTTGCAGCTACAAAGGTTGTCCCTACAGCTGTAGAGGTTGGCCTTGTGAAGACATAGGCTGGGAATTTTTATTAACATACTGCATTTGTGGCTGCATGCTTTGCTGAAACTGTTGTGAGGGCTTCCCCTGTGGTTGTTGGAGTTGTCCTTTTTCCATCATCATCTGCCCCTATTGTTGCATAGATGGCCCTTGCTGCAACAAAGGTTTCCCTTATTGTTAGAGAGGCTATCCTTGTTGCTGCAAGGGTACTTGAGCTATTCCCAGACTAAGACCTTGAAAATTTCCGAACTATATCTCGCCATAGCCACCAGCAGAGGAGGATGGACCAGGCTGGACATATTGTCCAGGCTGTAGGACATAGGGTAGATTAACCATTCCTCGGGAACCATATGGAACATAAGGAGTTTGGTACTAAACCTAAGTCTAATAAGGCTGCTGATACTAGGAATTGCTTGACCTAGATGAACCAACGAGATTTTGGACCTATTGGTACTTGACATTGCTTGATCAAGTAGGACTAGTAGGATTTAGAAGAGTACTAGAAGAAGGTTGGTTCATCCCAACCATGAGAGGTTGTGAGCTACTCACATTGGATGTGCCTGACACCATAGAAACATTCAGATTCTACCCCCCAAGCGGTGGCATAGCTTGTCCATTTACTGGAGAGGTCGATGAACTAACAACAACATGAATTGAGTTCATCAGTTGCATCAGACGGGTGACTTAGATGGATGAGACAAGAGGGTTTGGAACAGTGGGTTGCACTAGGATTGAGGTAACTACAAAAATCCTCGTTTGTTGGGAGGTCAGGTTTTGAATTAATGGACCTATGGTAGGCATAGCAAAAGATTCCCAAACAAGTTTATGATAATGTGACGAGGCACTAGGTGTGCCTGAAACCAATTGTGCTAAAGTCACATAATTAGGGGATAAATCCCTATAAATACTACTAGGAATGCTTCCCGTGTAAGGGAAACCTTCAGGAGGAAACTAATGTTCTCCCTCTTTGACAGTGTGTGGGCTAGAAACCTTTGAGTGATCTAGAGATGAGACTAGAGCATCACCTTTAGGATCAATGGGTTGAAACAAGAGATGGCGAACGACCGAATATGTTTCAGGCGATAATTCCAAAGGAATACCCGACTGATCATACGGAATGTGCGAACGCTATAGTGATATCTCAACACAGTCCAACAAAGGATTGGGAGGGTATACAACCAATCCAACCTGACTTTCAATATTTGGTGAACTCTCAGAAGACTCGACAAGATTGTCTGGGGATTTTAGCCCAATATCAGATAGTGAACCAGTATCTAAAGGTGGTGGAGGATGAGATGAAAAAGGCTGAAATCTCAGAGAAATTCCGAGTTCAACACCTTGGTCCTCAATTGACTTTGGTAATTCAGAAAATGACTCCTCTTACAATCTTTCAGATGGAGGAGAGGAAGAGGAACTAGGTGAACTAAAGGGTTCAACCATGATGCCTTCATCTCAAGTATCAGGAAAAGAGAGTAAAATTGAAGGATTTAGAAATGTACTTTAGGGAATACTCATGATTTTATCTTGAAGAGACTAACGAGATGTTATAAGATTGTGGGCAACAATTTTTAAAGACGCATCAATAAACTAATGCTCTTTCATTTTTTAAGAGTCGAGAAAGAAGCAAAGATGACTCTATCACTTTCGATTGCAAATGAGATTGAAAGGACAAATGCTTGGATGATATTTTAATTTGAATGAGTCCAGAAGATCAAATGACTACTCTAGATGATCTAGGTAAAAAGTATTACTAGGTAATTGTGAACTGTCAAATACCTTGCAGCAAACTGAGAAGTACGGGTAGGAAATCCCCTCGAATATTGTTCTTGGTGTATCACATTTACAAGGCAGTAGACTCAGCTTCCTATGGATAAATGATTGCATCCTAGTGGGGTCTCCCTTTATATACTCAATGGTACGGGGAGCACAAGTCCGTAGTAGTGTTGACTAGTGCCGAAGCTAACGACAACTGCTAGGTTTAAAGACGTCGGAGCACGTCTCTAGCCTAGAACTTTTAGATGTGATCATTATGTTTCAAATGCACCTTAGGTTAATTGAATTAATTTTAAAGTTTATCTTGAATTATGTCTGTGTTTTTAGGCCTTAGAGATGTGACTTGAAAAGTCTTATATGTAGCTAAATGAGATAAGAATATTTCAATTCAATGAATCGTCTACACTATGGATGGTACAAAACATAATCAAATGCAAACAACAAAGGAACTAAAAAAGAAAATGATCTTTCTACTACTTTACTTTTTGAAAATAAACCAATGAAAAAAATCTTTCCAATTCTTAGTTTCCGAACAAGTGCACTCCAAACAGTCTTTTCAAGGGTGAATATAATTCTTTTCTTTTCAAATAAAAATGCAACCCTAGTCCCTAATGATGCTAACTAATGTAACATATTGATGCAACAAACTAGAATTATGTGATTTTCATGAAATGACAAAACAAATCTTTCATCAAATAATTCAATGAAAAAGTTTTCGAGAAAATCAATCCTCAAGCAGTTGAAAAGGCACAAAAGAGAATCTCTCTCAAACTAATGAATAAATGAATTTACCAAAAAAAATACAAGCAATATAACCTATGCCGGAAAAGAGATGTTTAAACAAGAAAACAAAACTTTTCAAACTTCTGTGATGGAGAGCAAAGCTGTAAGAGGACTATAAACAAAATGCAAGGAATAAATACACCAAGAGCTTGACCCACTGAGCTCACAATCAACTGAATGAATGACAACCTAGATGCCCTAGGACTACAAACCATCCACAGAGTCAAGAAATTAAGTAAAAAGAAGGCAAATCAACAAGAAAATAAATCAAGTCAAAATGTAGCTTTCTAGTCAGGGAGAAAACAATCTAAACAAGTTGCAAGGAAAAAATCAAGAGAGTGAGACACATTGTTCGATATTTGGGGTGAACCCTAATCTTCACCTACAGGTATCGATGTGATTGCCTAATTGACAACAAGCGCCAGAAGGGGGTTGGTGCGACTATTCTTGAGTATATTGTGTCGTGAAATAAGTGCGTTGGTCAAGGATACAAGGGAAAAATGAAAATTTTTCAAACACTGACACCAGACATGCTACTGTAAATTTCGGACCTAGAGCAGTAAACAAGGTAGAGCATATAGAACTAAAGGGAAAGGGTGATACTAGAAAATTTCACACAAAACCATGGAATTACAAACAAGAAAAAATAACAATTCTTTCCCAAGTGGAGTCACCAATTTATGGTGTAGGTAAAATTCTAAGTGTAGACACAAACAATTCCTCTATCTCAAGAGTAGGTCTAGCCACGAACAATACATTCTATGGAAGATTTCCTTATGTTCGAACCAGTTAAGAGTGCCTACCTCTTAGCATGCTATCCATTTGATGATGACCCTATTTCCTTGCTCCATCTATATTCCATTTCTTCTTGCGAACTCCTGAAACAAGTAGAAAACAATAGACAACAATTGTGATAATATAAAAATTATATTCAACATAATTAACAAGTCAAGAAACATTAATCCACAAACATGTGAAATGATATATTATGTAGTAAATCAATCAATAGTTGCATCTTTATTAAATCAAGAAGAGATTACAATTGGCGTGTTGACGTTGTTGTTCTCCTCTAACAAATCTGGGTTCCCACAAACTTCTGCTAGCATTCCATGGATGGCCTCAACAATGATAGTCTCGAGGCTCTTCCATTTAGGATTCACATGAAACCAACTCACAATTCTCCCTTAAACACAAATAGAGAGATACATAGTATGGATAACTTGTTTATTAATCCAATCAAAACTTAATTAGCACTAGCACACACAGACTAGCTTGTGCTTGGGAAAAGTGGAGGTTTATATAGCTTGAATGGATGGGAGATGGTTCCTCTTCTCATGGGAGAATGCCTTATAACTTGAATTAGCTCAATCCTAATAGGGGAAAGGAGACCAAACTGACCTCCTTGACTCCATCCAACCTAACAATTTACTAGACTTTTGCTACGAAGCTTCTAGAGCTAGAAGCTTCGTCTCCAAATTTAAAAAATAAAATCCAAAAGAGGATCGGTAGGACTGGGAAAAGGCTTAGTCACTCTAGTCGGCACGAGGGATAGTTGTAATCCCTGCATATCGGCATGAGGAGGACATGGGTCATTAGCACTAGTCTTGTAAACTTGGAAAAATAGAAGAGTTTGGGAAAATGATGCAAATGGGAATTGTTATGCTCATGAAGAGGGACACAATGGGAGTTTCTTCATGATGGGAAAGCATGAAGGTTTCACTATGAAGGTCCTCTAGGATCAAGGGATGGGGAGTATAGGGACAGTGACAAAATGTTGTGTAACAGGCACATGTCATTCGGATCAAATGGAAGTAAGGAAATGGATACATTAAAATGTAATCGATAATCCTCATATTGTAGAGAAGTATATGCACTTAAGGCATACAATGTTTTGATATGAAACTTCCAAATGTTTTCATCAAGCTACATATTATTGGTGTCACTATGAGTGGAAACATCATGGATTTCCATGTCTGCATGGATTTATATTGCTAAAAAATTATCCTAACTGGGATGATTATCAGAAAGTTAGATTTCTGAATAAATATTTTGATGGATGAGTACATGAAATGAATCCACGTGATCAAAATCAAATAAATATTTAAGTTAGACTCAATATTGATGATCATGCTTACTTAAAGGAAACAAAACAAATATTTCAATCTAATCCTATGATTGATTACGAAGAACTTCTTAATTGTGTTGAGCATCACATCACTTGAAATGGGAGATCATGCATTTAGAAAAAGGTAGGAGGATTGGTATGTCAATATGGGACACCATGGGGTCTATGTGATGACCAAATTTTATGTTGATCAAACAAGATAAAATAAGTATGAACCATGAAAAAATTATGATATATTGAATATCAACAATCATGAACATTGATGATGTGGAGATATGATAAATATTGGCAACTTTTTCATTCAAAGTGTGTCACAATTAATTGAATAGAAAAATATGCAGAAAAATCTGAAAAAAGGATCAGAAATATTCCATGATATGTTTATAAGTGTCTCTTCTATTCAAAATCCAAAGGAACTAGAAACACATGCATACGAGATTTTTTCGGGTGAAACTATTGTTGACAAGGATATAAGTGCATAAGAGACATGTCATTTTCTTCTATAGCTCCCTATTTTTGAAGGTAGCCATGTATATGTGGTTCTAAATTTTGGTAGGAAAGTTTTCAAACATGTACAAATTGACACATAAAATTTAGAGAATGATAATTCTCGTATTGATGCATATATCAAGTCAGCTACCCATATCGAGCACCTTGCATTGATATATATCATAAAATCATTTTCATATGACAAACATAGACATGGGTTGAAAAGGTTATAAGGGAAGAATCCATCTATTGTATATGTGTTTGCTCTATTTAACTTAGTTCTCATCCAAGAAGATGACAAGTTTGCATAATTTTGTTGGTATGAGTTGGTATTATATAAACCTCTCCTAATTTCCATAGATATATAGGTCAAGAATATCAAATAATGCATAATTTGGAAAGATTTTGATACAAGCCATCACATGTTGATCATAACCAATTGCCTCTGATTGATCTAGTTGAATCTGATGAAGAAGAAAAGGTTTTAAATCCACTCTTAAGTTCTAAGGAGAATGAGTGGGAGATCATTTGTGCATTGCGTCAGAATAAATATATAAACTACAATGATTTTGATATGTTGGGACATAGAGATCATGATAATGTGCATAATTAGAACACACATTTTGTTGATGAAGTCACTTCCAATCACGTTATTCATTTCATACCTGAAAAGTGAATGTTGAATTCCATTCATACTAGACAACATGCAAAGTCTTATCTCTTTGAAATTTTGGGGGGTAAGCAAGGAATAATATTTTATATTATCCTTAAACATTATAGATTATATGCTCATGAGTTGTGTATGATAATCCAAGGAACTACAAGTATAAAAAAGTATTATTTGATTGGAGCTATTAGAAATGACCTTGAAACCATGTCCTTTCTAGAGAAGATTCCATTACTTCTTTTAGCTCCTATAGTGGTTGCATATTTCAACATATCTACAATAATAATTCATCTTGCACTTCAACCTACAATCAAGTACATATCACCTTTTAAAGGAATAAACTTAATTACCTTATAGGAGGAGATGAATCATGTGAAATATATCTTGATAGCTAAAATGAGTTCCATTGGAATAAATCTATTACAAAACATTCATAATATACTTCAATAGGCTTTCCGAGGAAATTATGAGATTCCTTTTGGTGGGAGGTTAATTATATTGGTAAGTTATTTGAGACAATTTCCTCCTATTTGGAGAAACCTATATATTCATGTGAAGGTATTACAAAATAATTATGGAACTCTTCACAGCGGTTGTGATCCTCAATATTGTATTTTGACAAGACGGAAAAAGAAGTCAACAAATACATTTTCATCATTTGTTAATCAATGTAAGAGATACAATAAAAATTATGGAATAGTTGAAAGAACTTATGACTCATACAATTACATAATTTACTGGATCCTTCTACAAAAGAGTCATTTGATAAGGAAATAAATTTGTTTTCGACAAATGATGATGTACAAAATCATAATAATCTTTGTTTAAGAATCCTAAATTGTCCCATTGTAGTCAGTGTTGCTCCAAAAGTAAACCACTACATGGAAATAGATAAAGAATAAATGGAACTTGAGTTTATTATTGTAGTTTGGGATGGAGTTGTGTTTACATCAATCATGTGGATTGATGTAGGACTCGTAAATGGCACTCTTGGAGTTTTAGAAAAAACTGTGTATTTGCAACACCTGTAGAACCACCCATTCATGTTTTAATAATATTTGATAATTATATGGGAGTACCATGGGATAAATCATTCCCTCAAATAGTTCTTATTACACCTGTGAAAGAGGTAATAGAAAACAACATCCTTTGAAACTTTCTTTGGGCATAATAATCCATAAGTCTCAGGGATTGAATTTGGAGAAAGCTACTCTTAATATTGGGAAGCAAGAGACATAGGGTGTGATGTTTACTACAATATCTAGAGTTAAACATATTAATGGTCCTTGATTTCACCTTCCTTTTTAAATGACCATTATATAAAGATGGAAAAAGTAGCAGGTGTGATTGTGTGAAAATAAGAAGAGAGATTGAGATCAACTATAATGTAAATTGTTTTCTAATTGACTATATTCTTATTATTCATATTTTCCATAATTCAAAATTCTAACTTTGTATTCAAAATTAATACTAAATTCTTGTATTAAAATTATCAAATTAATCCTAGGTGTATTTAATATAATTAAAGTGAGCACATAACATTAATTATATGTTCAACATAATTTTTGTGCTCGTGCACAACTAAAACTAGCATAAACTCATCTTACCCCAAAATATACCATGTTCTGAGAGGAATCAAATGCTTGATTGTATGCTTCTGTGATTCATGGTATATTGTTAAGACCTTCCAGAAAAATCACATTGAGAACAGAGAGTCGACGCGTTTTGAACCCAAATCTAGGTTCACCATCAGGTCTAGAATGAGGAGACATATTAACTGACTAGAATATGTAAATATCAAAGATGAAATGGTAAGGTCCAATGGTTTAAAAATGTAAACGCTACAGGATCAAAGTCAAATCTTTTAACTATTTATTTTGAGTAATTATTTTGAAATTTTAAATTTAAAATAGATTCTAACAAATTAATATATAATAATTTAAATAATATAAATAATATAAATCATAATTATATATTTAAATAAATTATAATATATAATTGTTATATAATCTATTTAAAATTAAAAAATTTAAATAAAATTGACTAAAAATAGAAATACAAAATAAAAAAATTTGACTTTAAAATTATATATATAAATAAATTATAATATTATAATTTGATAGAATCTATTTTAAAATTAATAATTTCAAAATAAAATTGACTAAAATAGAAATACAAAATTAAAATATTTAATTTTTATCATGTACTGTTTACATGTTTTAACCGTTGCAATTTACTGTTTCATCTTTGAGATTTATATATTTTGGTCAGTGAATCTGTCTCCTGATCTTGGTCCTGATGATGAATCTAGATTTGTCTTCGAAATGCATCGACTCTCTATTCTCAATGTGATACTTCCAGAAGATCTTAACAAAGGGATCAAAGCTCGCAAGGTGTAAACATTTCCTTAAGTTTTGCACTCAAAAGCACGGCTTGCACCTCAAGAGACTTGATCACTCTCAACACTTGATAGATTTGGGGTTAAGATGGATCAAGGATGGGCCTATAGGGAAAAAAATAAAAAAATACATAAAAAGAATAGTAAGTGATGTAAACATGTTTTCCCCTCTAGAATAAACAACGTACACCTATTTGTTATTGTTAGAATTCATGAAAACAATTAATAAATTACTATGCTATAAAAAAGTAAATTTACCTCATGCAATTTTTTTTGTATCTTGAATTAGTTTGTGAAAATTATTCATATAATGGTGCCAAAAAAGATATATCTATGTAGCCTTATATATGGTTGGAATTGATTCTAGGCTTCGATTTCTTATGAATTAATAAAATATCTTACTTTTCCCCATGGATGCCATTACTTTTTATTCATGTAATTTTTGTTAGGCTTCGTAATACAAAAAGTGGTATCAGAGCATTAGTATAAGAAAGCGTTATTGTTTTCCCATGCCATAGAGCCAAACTGAATGGAGTTGACCATGTAGAGAAGCAAATCCCTATTAAAAAACCAGTTTATATAGCGAGAGGATATTTTCATGAAAATGCTAGCCAAATTAAAACATCAGAAGAAGAGGTTAATGATGTGAAAAAAATAACCATCAAGGATGGATTATATGCAAAGCTCCCTTGAAAAGAGGAAAGAGCCACAATTTTTTAGACTTGTGCATGTTTGTACAAATAAACTAGAGCATGTTCATTGTGCAATGAAATAAATCCCAAATTCTAGTTTTTATGGCCATGACAAGGAGAAGGCGATCATCTTTTTGTTCACTATACAAAGAAAATCATTTGTAACTAAGGGAGGAATTACTTAGAGGAGAAAGGTCCTGTGCAAGGGCGAAATATAATCACTTTACTTGCTAGACTATGAAGTCACTATTCACATTAGTTATTATTCAAGATAAAGTTTGCATTAGTGATAGTGAATGGGATTTCTAGCTATCCGTGTGATTTCATCCGTGAATAAATAAAATAAAGGTCACGGAGGTAATCCAAGAGGCTAGAAAGACCCATTTTTCTTGTGAGAGGATATATGTATAATTTGATGAAGATATTAATTTTTTTTAGGTTGAGTGTGGTCAATTCCATAAGATCTGATTTTCATATACTATATATATATATTCTCGAATTTGAATTGAATTGTCATATTTAAAAAAATTAAAATTGGAGGATTCTATTTATGGAGAATTAATTGAAATAGGAAAAACATTTAATGGTAAAATTAACTTCAAATTATGGAAACTCAAGATACAACATTTTTAGTAAAACATGGATTGCATAAGGCCTTAAGAATGATACGGGAAGAGACTTACAAATATGATTGATGAAGAATGTATATAGCTTGATGCAAGAGTTCTCAACACCATTTAATTATGTCTTGTAGATTATGATTTATATAATATAATCAGAGAATAAGCAATATCATGCTAATATAGTAGGTTGGAGAGCCTTTATATGATGATTTTTTTTCAAACTAAATCTACTTGAAGAGGAAACTATACACTCTAAAAATGAATCAAGCTACAAGAATTGTAAATATTTTAAATGTACTGAATACTCTTATATGGAAGTTGACTAGTATGTATGTTAAAATCAATAAGGAAGATAAATATGCTACATTATTGTGCTCATTTCCTGAACAGTGGGATCATTTAGTCACTTCCATTAGCTTTAATACAATTAATAATTTTTACTATTATTTTGTTGTTGTAAAATTGTTACCCGAGGAGTTGCAAAGGGAATCTAGTATGAAATCTCCAAAATAGAAGAAAAAGTTTCTAGATGCTCATCTAGAGAAAAAGGAGAGAAATTGAGAGCCACATCGATATCAAAGTCAAAAGGATAGAAGAGTAAACTCAAATGTTGGTATCATAAAATGTCAGGCAATCTCAAGTAAGATGACCAAAAGAGGTAGGAATCTAAATAAGACTCCAAAAATGAAGCAAATCGAGAGAGGTAGGAATCCAAAGAATAATTAAAAGGTCTATGTATGATTAATCAAGTTTCATTTATTTGTAATACCCCTCAAGAATATGAACAATGGTTCTTATATTCTAGTGTTTCTCATCACATTTGTTGACATAAAGGTTGGTTATCTTCTTACCAAGTTGTTGATGGTGGTATTTACGCTATGGGAAATAATGTTTCTTGTAATACTATTGGGGTTGGAAGCTTCAATATTAAAATATTGTATGGTATTAGGAGGACAATGACAAAGGTTAGACACGTGCCTCATCTAAGGAAGATTTTAATTTCTTTGGGAGTTTTTGATTTTAGATGTCACAAATTTAAAGGTCAAGATGGAGAATTGAAGGTGTCCAAGGGATCTTTGGTGTATATGAAGGCTATGAACACTCAATATATTTACAAGCTTGAAGGAAGTACTCTAATTAATGAAGAAAATATAGTATACTATGAAGAAACAAAATGCACTCTTTTATGGAAAAAATGATTGTACTATAGGAGTAAGAAAGTACTATAGGTAGAAATAAACAATAAATTACTTCTAAGCTTAAAATATTTGAATTTGAATTTCTACAAATATCGTATGTTTGGGGCAGTGTAGAGAGAAAATTAAAGTGGGGAGTCACATTAGTAAATGCATTTTTTATTATATCAATTTAAATTTTTGGAGTCCATCTCCTACAATTTAGTTCAAAGGGTTGTCATATTTTCTTACATTTATAAATTATTTTACTAGAAAAGTGTTCGTCTATATCATGGAAAGAAAATCTCATGTATTTAATACATTTAAACAATATAGCATTATATAAGAAAAAATTTGGTCAGACAATCAAATGTTTAAGAATGGATCAATATTACAACTTTAGAGCGCAAAAAATGTTGCAAAGAAGTCGGTATCAAAAGAACCATTCCCATTGTATACAATCTGCATTAATTGTGCAGTAGAATGCATGAAAACAAATCCTCTAGAGAGCGGTATGCATGCTAAGCAACACTAATTTGCAACAAATTTGGGGGAAAAGGTATTTATTGCTAGATATCCTATAAATTGAGCTCCATTATCTGCAATAGGTTGTAATACCCCTAAATATGTATGGATAGGTCATCCTTCCAATTATTCATATTTAAAAATTTTGGTTACGAAGCTTGTGATCTTACACCTAAAAGTTAGCATTCTTTGTTAGTCCTCAAATAAAAGATTTTATTTTTTTGTCCGTAGTAATTATGAAACTAAGGGTTATACATTACATTATCATACTTCCCACAAAATAAATATTAGTAGAGATGTAATATTTCATGAATCCTCCTCATTAAATTAGATATTTAAAGTTTATTTAAAATGTCATTGAATAAGGAATGTGTATAAATTGAAGATATTCAAGAAAATGTGGAAATCACACAACCAACAAGATATACATAAGAGAAAAATCATCCTAAAAGGTATATTGATTTTGTTTCGTCTATTAGCTTTATTGCTAACAATGGATAGTGGATGATATCAATAATAGTAATAGAAGATGATAATGAAGGAAAACATGGATTCCACAAAGAAAAACAAAACATGAGACTTGGTATAACATTCTAAGAATAGATAAATTGAGTGTACGTCAGTTTACAAATTGAAGAGAAACATTGATGGTAAAGTTGAAAGAGATAAACATAGATTAGTCGCAAAGGAGTACTTTTAGAGGAAAGTATAGATTTCCATGAACTGCTGCCATCATTTCTTAAGCTTCATTATGTTCATATCATAGTGAGAATAGGTGCCTTGCTTGATTTAGAGTTAGGGTAATAAGATGGGAAAACAAAAATTTTACATGGATATTTTGATAGGGTGATATGCATGGAAGAACCATAAGGCTTTGTTCAACATTTGAAAATAATGTGAGTTTAAAAGCTCAAGAAATCATTGTATGGACTTAATAAATCCCCCAAGTAATGGTACAATAAGTTTTATCCCTTCATGATGAGCCAAAATTTTAATAGAAGTGAGTATAGCCATTGTGTTTACTTCAAAATTTCGAATGGTATATTCATTATTCTGGTGTTACATGTCGCAAGTGTGTTTATTGTATGACACTAATTAGATTAATGGGTTGAAGGATGAGTTGTCTAGAACCATTGTTATGCATAGTATAGGAGGAGAGGAACAAATATTGCGTCTAGAAATATATAGACACAAGGAACATGTTAAGGTTACGATTTTATAGTAATGATTATGTAAAGAAAATACTTGTGAAATTTTGTGTCAATAATGTGAAACCTACAAATATCCCTTTAGATTCCCATTTTTAGTTTTCTTTAGGTTTAAATCATAGTAGTGAAGACTCGAATGATTATATGTCTTGCGTATCATATGCAAATGCAAAAGGAATTTTAACATATTCTATGGTATGCAGTAGACAATAATTTTAGATGTAGGATTTTGTTAGTAGATAGATGGAAAATCGAAGAGGAGAGCATTGGAATGTAGTTAATTTCACCTTTGATGGTTATAGTGATTCCACCTATAGTTATGTTGATTCATATTTTGTAAGTTTTTTAGATAGGATGAGATCTACTTAAGGTTATATCTTCACTCTTGTAGGAGTACCTATTAGTTGGATGTCAAATCTTCAAGAAATAATTGCTTCAACCACTACCAACAAAATCATATTGTTATCTGACATGTTTGCAAAGGAGGATATTTGTTTGGAGGGTATTCTGGGTAAGCTTTGAAGAATACAATACAATGTAAATGTATTTTGTGATAGCCGAATTACTATCCATTTGAATACAAGTTCAACTTCCCATAAAAAGACTAAACATATCGATATTAAGTACCATTTTGTATCAAAAGTTATTAATGGAGGTGGCAAAAATCTTAAGAAAGTCCAAACAGGGAAATTACCTACACATGTTCAGAAACCATTGTTACTTGAGAAGTTGCAGTGGTGTCTAACCTTTTTTTCCTCACAAAAGAGGTGATGAATGGGATATGGAAAGGTATTAGGTAAATTTCTTTCAAGGTGGGGCTTGTTAGAATTCATGACAAGAATTAATAAATTAATATATTATAAGAACCAAGATTTACCTCATGCAAAGTTTTTGGTAGTTTGTATATTTGTGTTAGTTTAAAAAACTAGTTAGCAACTCATGTAACACATCTAATAATACCAAGATAGAATATCTATGTATCTCGAGAGATGGTTTGAGTTGGTTGTCGAGATGGTTTGAATTGGTTGCAGTATTAATTTCTTATTAATAAATAAAATATATTACATTGCCACGTGGTTGTTTCCTTGGCACATTGTAAGAATTTTACCTTATATACTCACATTGTCTGAGTGATTCATAGTATGCTTATATTATTATTTTTTTTCATTTATGGTAACAATATTTTCAAATTTCGGGGTTTTTAGTTCACTTTTACATTATGACGTAAGATGGGGCTAATGTTTAACTTTTACGATAATTTTTGTTTTCTAATATAATTTTAATTCTACGCTGTTAAATTTTAGTATATACATTCAATATCATGTCTATAGAATAATTTCAGTCCTTTAATATTAGTGCACAACTAAAATTTTTACCATTATTTTAAGTCCTAACCTCTTAACTTTACAATAAGTTAAGATATCCGGAAAAATATCAATAACATATCTAACATGGTAGGATCCCATGCATGGTTTTCTTATTTTATTGTCCTCTTTTTGCAGCTAAAGAATTTTGAACCTCAAGCATTGCTTAATGCTTCCAACAATTAGAAAGCATAATTTTTCATAGAGTATGGATTTTGTGATAATATAATATGTATAATCCAACTCATTGATGCTAAGAATGATATAACCTAGGATAAGGAAAACAAATATGCCTAAGAATAAGTTGCTAGTATTTATAATTGTATTTACTTTATTTAAATGATGATATATGGAACAAATGCATCATTTATATATCTATTAGTATTTGGTAAAACCATCAAATTCATCTATTTTTTGCTATGATGATATTAACGTGAAACATAAATTTTTTCTTCGTTAATATAATCAATTTTGGAGTTAAAATATTTTTATAAATTTATTTATAATTTCACTATGTTAAATTAACGTAACCTTAGATTATTAACGGACCGAATGGTGAAATCTTTCATATAAACCTTTTTCAAATTTTACACATGAAAATGTTTTACTTAGATAAATAACTTCAAAAATTTTTAAATTTAAGATGAAGCTCAAGTAGAAACTTTATAATGATATAAAAGAAAATTTATTAATCATAATCAAAAAATAAAAATAAAATGGAAAATTAACCTAATGTAAATGAATTCGAGGGCATTTGGCACTGATGGTGGATGGGTGAATTGTTAAGGCACTCCTTGTGATAGGTCATCACTTCAAATCCCCCATGGGTCTTACATACCTAAAATAAAAACACAAAAAAATAAGTGGAAATGAAAATGGTGAGCTATTAGGTCTACATGTTCCTCTATGTATTGGTAGAAATAAAGAACATGAATATGTTGGACATATATCTACCACAAACAATGAGGTAGAGGTTGTATCAATTAATTTATGATAAGCATTATCCCATTAAATTATCCATCTAGTATTTGTGAACCTTGAAATGCTAGTACTATATGTGTGGGGGTAGTGCATGGGATCAGATTAATTCTAAGTCCTAATTCTTTAGATAAGAAAATGAATATAGGGTATGAAAAACCACAATTTATAATTTTAAAAACGAGTTGACATAATGTATATAAAGTCATGAATCTCAAAAAGAAAAATGTAATTGATATATCATATGTATACCTATGAACACGAAGCACAAAACCACAGGTAGAATATATTGGAACCCCAGATACAATGTATAGAAGCTAATCAAGTGTTCATTATATACTCCAATCAATACAAAGTATATAGATCTATGAACTCGGAACATGAAAAATCTCTAACATAGTATACAAGGCACCATGATTTCAAGGTGTAAAAAATAATCTATATAGAGAATATAAGTCAAAATATAAAACATGTAAAATAGATCACACAAATCTAATGAATACAAATTTACTTATCCATGTTACAACTATGGTATTAATGGTAGCACTAACCAAGTTGAAGGTCCCTCCCAATTTGATCAAGTTAAACATACTTACAAGACTAAGAAAACATTGTACCCAATATCATTGATTAGAACATGAATACCACAAAATTTTCATTATTGAACTCAAAGATTCAATATTATAATCATATAATCTCTAAATAGAGATACCATGAATTCTATTGCTAGAAAACTATCTATCCTTCTATTATTTTTCATCCTACTTTATTTTCTAGTTTACATTTATGAAAAGGAGAGGTTGATTCTTGAGAACTTCCTACCTTGTGGATCATGAAATAGCTAAATGAGGTTACATGGTTTCAGGTATGGTTAATCTTGGTAAATTTTGATATTCTCATGACATGGAATGCATGAGAATTTCACTCCATTGTTAGTTGAGATCACATCCACTAGTGTTACCTACCATGTTTTGAACGAGTTTGACCATTAATTTTACTATGAGCTAACCCAATCTTCATTTATCTTGGGGCTACTCCAACTAACCAAAAACCATATTGAGGTGTCTCGGAACAAAACCTAAGTGGTAGATTTTCCTTGGAAATTTGGTTAATATGCTAAATGATGAGGTTGGTTATAAGAATTAAATTAGGGTTACAAGATATGAACTATTATCAATAATATGTCAACCAAAAACTCGTTTAACTTGTCAAACACAACGAAAAATCATGAAATTAACAACTTGTTACATTTTGAGCTCAATATATCAGTTTCCTTTGAAAAATGGGAAAACTTGGTAATATGTATGGGAAAAAGAGGTGAAAATGGTTTTTTTCAATGGTGTAAATATTTTTCAAATGGAGGCATTTCAGTCTCTAGTAGTGTTCCAAGGATTACCTTGTATAGAAAACAACAGGGTCTAAAAAATCATTGTTGTTGATAAGTTAGTAATAATTATAAAGTAACTTAACCATTGCAAGATGTGGTATAATATACAAACCTATACATTTTACTAATGAGTTCTACATGTGGGAGAGGATTTCAACCAATTATTATTTTTCCATGTTTTACATGATATATAGATGTCGATATCTAAGTTATTCAAGGCGCCAAATTGGAGAAAGTGTTGGTTGGTGTGTAAAATGAAGTAGGGTGAAATTATAAACTACACATAACGCTCACCATAAAGAATTAATGAAATAAATAATTGTCACCAATATATAAGCATTAATGAAAGAAGGAGTTTTCACAAATATATGTTATGTTGCATGCACAAAACAGAGGAGAAATAACTATCATTACCACCTTTCCTTGTTTACTCCTCACACAGTCCTACATGTACTGATGCATGGGATTATTATGAAATTTGGGGTATGTACTGATGCATGGGATTATTATGAAATTTGGGGTATTAATTATAGAATGGATGCCTTTAGAAGGTAGAAATAGTTTGAATTAGAGAAGGTTCACTCCCAAACAAAGAATGTGCACATATTTCCGTGGAAATATTGGATAATTTCCTTGACCCATTGCCACTAAATGAAGGGTTTTCTTCTCCTCTATGACCTAAAAGATTATAACAATTAATTATGATAGTGTTAGAATGATATCGTAGAAGGTACTGGAAATTTCACATTAGAGTGAAATAGGTGAAAATAGATTTCTAAAAAATAGATGAATGAAGATAATAGAATCAATTATTAACGCATTTCTTATAAAA
>APFE031228040.1:143008-154685 GCA_000404065.3 Pinus taeda
AGTTCATTTGATGTGACTGGTAAATTTAGGTTGTACATATTGAGAAAAAGTTGATCTATTTAAATCCCTTATCCTTTCAAATAATTTATGACTACACTCATGTCAAGGAACTATAATTGGACTTGGGTGAATGTGAGGACTCTTTAAATAAATATGGTTAGACTATGGAATAAACCCTAATGAAATTGAAGGAAGCTTATGATATATTATCTTCAACATTTCATGCTATTTGGGATTCTAGAAAATAAGATGATAATTATTGTACCTTTGATTCGTTATGTTGTTTGCTAATAAGGGATAAGAGAAACTGATTATTGATGGAAAATGAAAGGTCGAGTAGTAGGTTCATTTTCTTAAAACTAGAGGTCAACATATAAAGAAATAGGTGAAAATAATGTTAGGAGAAACGTGAAGAGAATATGTTGATTAACATTGCTAAACCAAAAAAAGAAACGTGACCGAAATCCAAAAAAGAAACGTGAAGAGAATATTTTGATTAACAATACTAAAAATAAGGAGACCTACAAATACTATCAAAATTTGTGACATAAAGAAAAGGCGTATTGGAGGAAGACTAGCGATATGGAAGAGAAAATGTCGAGCATTTAAGGGATGCACTAATGAAATGATAAACCAATGATAAATATTTACTCCATAAAATAAGGTGGGTATCTACACATGTTTTTGTTTATATATTATTAGGCCCCACGTGCATACATTTCCATAAAAGAATAGAGTGGATAGTTAACTATCCATTGGTAACCTATACATCCAAATATTAATTCACTTAATAATTTTATTCTTTATTAATTGTACATATGTAACTCCATGTTAGTGAATTTAACATATTTTGGATAACTTAACCATTTGAAATGCACATTGCAATTAACTGAGAACAATAATAGATTCCGTAGAATAGGATACTGGGACGGGATGGATTAATTTGGGTATTCATAATTTGACTAAGAGTGGAGTGCTTAAAGGAGTTGTTTTGGATTGTACGAACTTCTCATGCAAAATATCATGCCCAGATTACCGTGTTAATGTAAACCCATTGTATCTTAATGAAACGATTAATGTTTTTTAGTTTTGTTTTTTATTATTTCAAAGCCCAACCATTAAAAGCATGTAAGGGGTCTGTGTGGAAATCATATCACCTATTTATAATAGAATGCACCAAGTATAATCAAAATATTGAGAAAATGGGAGTTAAATAATGCATGGAAGAAAAAGATACCTATGTAAGAAAAATTTATGAAATCAAGTAGTAGACAGGTTGGGAATGATGCTTAAAACTTGGTTGCTATACCTTTAAAGAGTTCTTGTGAAAAAATTATTAAGATCCTTGAGAAGGCTACTATGAGAATTCTTGTTATATAAAATATTCCTAGAGTTCCCAAATAAAGAATTTCTTAGATAAACCATGAAAGAGTTCAAGAAGGAAGTATGATAACTTAAAGGAATTTATGGAAGAGAAGGGGATCTCATTTTGTCAATTGTGTAGGTTGAGACAAAAAAGTGCTAGTGGATTATTTGTTGCAGGATTTAGATAACTATGTATTGGATTGTTGAGTGGAAAATACATAGCCTTAGGAAGCATTCCATCCTTGTGAACTCATATCCCAATCGAAGAGGTAACTTGTTGTTGAGAGAAATTCATCCACCTATATTGACTTGTAATTGGTCATCCACTACAAAACCAACGAGAAATTTTGGTACCCTTGAGTGATCCTCTAGTGGACTTGTTCATAAAGGAAATTTTTTATTTTAGATAGTTATCTACCTCAATGGGATTCTATGATAATTGGAGATATAAGAGCTAATGTAGGAGAAATAATATCCCAAGGAAGAATTAAAATTTGAAATAATATTGTGGTGTTTCTTGAATGGAAAGTGTCCTAGAGGCATGTGATTCAAATACATATGTATATGCACACAGCTGACCTAAATCAAAGAATGTTATGACTAAAGAATATCACAACCTGGTGGAGAATGCAACATGGGATCTATCTCATTAACAAGGAAAGGATATGGTGAAGTGTCTATAGGTCTATTAGCCCTATTTCACATATCATGATGATATTGAAATCCATAAGGTGGGTTTTCTTATAGTGAGGAGTAAACTACACTATCCCCTTGACAAAATGAATTTTGTTTCATTATTATTTCAATTGCTCTCAATTTTTTATGGGAATTACATCAAACAGATGAGAAATGTGTCATTCTTCATTGGGATTTTATAGACGGATTTACAAGGATTCAACCTCAATGCTTTGAAAATGATTCTAGTTGAGTGTGTTAACTAACAAATTTCTTATATGGTTTCTAACAATCCCTTGCGGATTAGTATAATAAGATTTATTGTGTATTTGTAAATATCTATTTCACTCTTGAAATATTAGGAATTACAATTGATGCATTGCATGTAAAATACATAATATTAACCATTGCATTATATTTCAATGGTTTAGTCCACACTAGAAGTAGTGATGATTTAATTTTATCTTTGAAGAGGTAATTGGAAAATACATTTGACCTAAATAATCTTCAACTCTTAGATATTTTTTGGCATCCCAAATTTTGAAATATATGATGGTATCTTTATTTTTTAATCTAAATATGTACTTTTTCATTTGAAAAGCTAAATTATGCAAGAATGTGAACATTGTGCTACACGTTTTCAATTGAGAGCGAATTTGAACAAATAGAGGAAGTTGATGTGACCCTTTATCAACAACTACTTGGTAGCCCTATTTATTTAACTCGGTTATCGTAAGAGTTTCTTTTCTATAAGTTTAATTTCTTATTTAATGAAAGGTCAGGAGAAATCTTCTAGAAGGCCACACTAATAAGTTTCCTAATATATTATGGGTTCTTATTGCCTTGGTAGAAATTATTGCACTAATCAATTTGAATCGTGGTGTGGCTATACCAACTCAAATTGAATTGAGGAAAATGATGGTAGGATGTTTGTATCTAGATATGTGAACTTCCTTTGATTGTTACCCATGTTCTAGTCATGTAAGAAGTAGAATGTGGTCATTATCTCTACCATGAAACTTTAATGTCATGATGAAATTGATGTTAGTATAGAATAATTACGAATTCAACAATGCTTGGGTGAACTTGCCTTTCTATTTAAGACATTAACTATTATAATTTTTTATGGAAGTTGTGGATAACATTATTAATCACACTAATATGAAGCATTGGAACCTTCATGGTAATTATTTCATATAATTAAAATAATATAGTGTTGAAAATATCGTTTGTTATACAATAGATGATCAAACCATTGATATCATTATGAAGCCTTTACTAGAAGCTAAACGTGTTGAAAATTAGGGTTATTCTTGACCTTTAGGAAGCTAGAATTATAGGGGTGGTGTGTTAATTCAATTTCACCTCATAAATCTCTAGAGAATTATATTTATGTTGGAGGGGGATGTTGGAATAGTAAGCTATACAATCTCATCAAAACTATGGATTCTATTTACATAATCAATCAATTCTTGATAGTTGACTAAGCATTCAAGTCGTTGGTGAATTCAATTCATATTGTCAACTAATGGAAAGAACAACCTATATTTCAAGGAATCTATTAAGCACCCTTGTACTTATATGAAGATAAAATAGTACTCATTTGAAGGGAATTTGTTACCTCTTGGTGACTTGAAGGAATTGATATATGGGTTAATTGAACCATATGTTTGCGAACAATTAGTCATGTAGTTTGATGCACTTATTCCTTCTTGATCTAGCTATATTGGGTTGATGTATTAAAATAGTGTCTCTCACTAGAACACATATTCTTATAATAATTTCCTCTCCTATACACCTAATTGCCTAGTTCTCCACAATTGTTATTTAAATAGGAGAGAACATGTTAAGCATTTATGAGAGGGAGGAAAATCCCTAATCCCTAATGACAATAGTGTAGTGTAGCTATTAAGGTAGTTAGGGTAAACTTGACTTGGTGAAAAAGTTAAGGTTGTTAGTTCAATAAGCATGGTGTCAAACACCTAGTATTAGTGGCCCATGGTATTAAGCCCATGATATTACATTTGAATCCTTTAAGACAATGGGGATTATCCATTATACAATAATAGAGCTGATAAAAACTCTCACATAACCGAGGCTGAGGTATTTTGTCGTAATGGATGCATTTAAGTAAAATAATGGCCACATTTAAGCCATAATATAATATATTTATTGTAGATTGGTTTTTCCTAGATTGGGGGTTTGTAAGTAAATTGTGTGATATTGCTATTTTTAATTATTTTCTTCTCATATAAATTTATTTATTAATAAGTGGTATAATATCAAATGAAGGGAAAAAAGGAGAATATGCTACATGGTCAATAAAGATCATTAATGGTTGTTCAAGTCACAAAGGGATTGAGAGTAGTGGTTGGAAAATGACATGAGATCATTGTTTCAACATGTAGCTGTCTTTGAAAATACCAAAGCCAATATAGACATAAACCATATCAAGATTTTGGTTATGATGAAGTAGCATGAGGAGAGTACCTGGTGTTATAAAAGTGTACAAAATATAAACAATGACAACATAAGTACTTGAACAATAATTTAAAAACAAATTATATTGAAGATGAAAATTTTTGAACTACATGTGAATTAGCATATGACTGTGAGACTTGGTTAGACATGCATGCCGTGTTTGGTAATTTTTTGATGTAGATATAGGTGATAGGGAAGAGGCGTATGTAGGTTTTCTGGATTGGATTCAAGGAATAACCCTAGTCAATTTTCAAGAGAAATTGTTAGGTAAAATTCAGATGATAAAAAAATCAAGCTATTAGATCAATAATGGTGGTCTTTGGCACTTAGTATAGGTGATCCATGGTATTACGTATAGTTAGATCCTATAAAAGGAATGTGAATTTTCCATTGTACTATGTTTGAGATGAGACAAAAGCTTACTTGGTTGAGGCGAGGGTGTTTTTTTTACTTGGTCCCATTTAATGATAAACAGAAGAGACAGGAGTGAAAGAATCAATTCTTATATTTTCCATAATCATCAAATGAAAAGATCCCTAGGTAGGTAGCTCGAATGACAATCACCATTATATGAATTCTTTATGAAATGTGTGGTTCGAGGTTCAAATTCCCCCTGAAATCCTTGTGATATATGTGTGGGGGATTGTCTGCATTCATCTAGAGGTTTAGTGGTAGTAGTCATAATTGACACCATGCCATGTAGGTACAGTCCTGACCTATTTTTAATTCCTCTAGACACACAAAATAAAGAATGAAAAGGATAATAGTCAAATAAAACTATAATATAATTCACTTCCCAATAACAAATAAATCTTAATCAATTAATTATATCATGATCCCACACATAAGTCTGAATAGTTTTACATTTTTTTCTTACTTTCCTTGTAACCATCATATTTTAGTTTAAAATGGTATTTTAAATTACAAAAAGCCACACATTTCTTTGCAAATATGTAGAAAATTCAAAGCAATGGACAATGCAATAAAATGAGAAACCTATATCACTATAATTGTATATTGTTAAAATAATTTTTTGAATGGATGGGGAACAAGTATTTACAATAGTAGGGCCAATCGTTTCACTGCACCAAGTCCCTCTAGTATTGACACACTTAACGAGTCTATTGGTTCCACATCTAACTTTCCCTCACAATTTGGCCATGGATGTTGAACTAGTTGATTACTCCCATGATCCACTTGAACACACCCATTTTTGGCTATCCTCACATCTTAAACCCCTCTCATATCCCTCCTCCTCCAAGTCATTTTCTTTTTCACAAGATTCCTATGAGCCCCCCCAATCCCTCTGATAATTCTCTCAATCAATATATAGGTAGACTCATGGATGGGAGCCATCACATTTGATAGTCCTCTAATAATGGGAGAACCAAGCTATTCTACCTCTCTCACAACCCAAAAATTTCCCACCATTTACTCAATTTCATATTCCCGTTTTTCCACTATGTTACTATTTCAACATTCCCCATTAGAAAGAAGGTTTATTTTTCATATTGTTCCATATTCAAATTCCTACCCATTTTTCCTCCCTTGTCACTATCTAGACTCTCTAAATCATAGTTTCCTTACTGATGTTTTGATATCTGGGATCTTTAGGGGATGTTAAATATCATCTATACCTATCACCTTTTGGCCCCAACTAGTATCCAGGCACAAAAGATAAAATGGAAATAAATTTAATGGAAAGTAGAAGAGCCTAGCTTGGTCATGGGAAAGGACATACAAATAAATGAAATTTACAAGATAAAGGATGTGGTTTTCATTAGATTTTATAACAAAATGATGTCCATGGCCATTCTTACGAAATGGATAGACACAATTTTTTCACCTCTATTAAGTTATTCAAGTTGTTGCTTCATACTGGACAAATGATGGATGGGTTCTATTTCTAACTCAGTGGAGGATGTATGAAAAATATCATGGGGCCATTGGTTGTGGATATTGCAAGGCCTATTTGCAAAAAAATGGAAAATAAAGTTTCTTGATTGCATATAAATAATTATCATTGTACAAATTTCGGCATGATTACCAGGTTTAACCTTGATATTCTAGCGTAAGGATGTTTTTAACAAAATAGGGAATAAAATGGGTTTCTTTTATGAAGTGGACCTATCATGTAAACAAACTAGTTACATGGGCATTTCATGAATATCGTTGGGGCTAAATCAGTCCTCAAGCCTACTAGAATTTATTTCCATCAATTAAGGGGATTTAGTGCATCACTAGAGATTGGAATATGAGGGTATATTTTTAAATTTTGGCTATTGTCATGTCCAAGGATACTTGGGAAATGAATTTCCAATGGAAAAATCAAAGAAAAAGTGGATTCACAAGGTTGCACTATATTTGGTTTCTCCTCTCCATCCCTTATGATATGCATCATGTCCAACCCACTTTCTTCCAACCTCTTTGGAGATATGGCACATCTATACTTATGCAAATGATGATGAAGTATTTTAATTAGAGTATCTCCATGATATTCTTGAAGAAATCACAAAGGAGGAACTTACATCGCCAATGATTTCTTCAAGGGGACAACCCATCCAACCCATCCAAGTAGTTTAAAACCTCCCACGTGTCCTCTTTCCTTTTAAATTTTTTATCATCTACCTCTTAAGTCGATTCCATCTAATTTGTATCCTAGAACCATATATCCTAACGGCTTATTATCCTCCCTATCAAATCTCTCATTCCCCATGTCCTCAAATATCTTCTCCTTTTTTCCCCACATAATCTTTCATCATATTACTTTCTCTATTGAAAATGCTTTCATCCTCCCTAAAATAACTACCAAGAATACACTTGTGACCTCTCATTTAGATTACAACCTTCACTCCCAATGAAATACTTGCATCACTTGGAAATTTTTCCTCCTATGGATTTCTTTCTAGATTTAATTTTTTGGGATGGATTTTTGGAGGTGGGGATCAAAGTAAACCTAGAAGAGGAAGAAAATCCTTCCTTTCTTTGGCTCCATAATATGATATCTCATAAATTTAGTTAATAAAACATAATTCCATATCTAGGGACTTTAGATTTCCATCCTCCTAGATTATTTCAAAATGAGTTTTCTATCCTTGAACTACAAGGGATTATCCAATCCCTCCAAAAAAATGACACTAAAAATTAATTGAGGTGCACCATACTCATGTTATATTTCTTCAAGTAACGATGGTAGTGGAACTGAAGGAAAAATATCTATTAAGAAAACTTATCCCCCTTTGGTATTTCATCTTGTTGGACACTTTTGGGCATTCAGGAAGGCTCCATTCAAATTGGAACACTAATTGAGTTAGCGAGGAGTCAACTTTTTTCATATGTTCATGGTTATCTCTTGAAATTATATCATATAATAATTAAAAGTGACTCCTCTACTACAATCTATATGGTCTTTCCTCTGATAGGAATCCATGTTAGGAAAAATTCCTCAAGTTGCATCAAGTTGCTTTGTACCATACCATAGTCGAAGGTGATATAAATTTTACCTTATGGGAATCGAAGATCCAATATGCCTCAATAATTCTAATCCCAATTTCATATTTTCTCATGGATGATATGGATGATTTTAGCGTCATATACCTCAACCCTGAAAAGCATCGTCCTACCTGGACAAAAAAAATGAGCTAGGATGATTATAGTCACAAAATTCTTGGAGACACAAGGCATGGTAGATATTGAATAAAAAATAAAAATATCACTTAATCAAAGCATATTTGAGCTTTTGTCAATAGACTAATATAAATATATTGGACCCCTTGAGGAAAAATGGAGGAAAATCCTCCTAGATAAAGAAAAGTTGTGGCATATGGAAAGAAGATCCCTCTAGCTTCATGTTAGGGATGAAAGCACAAGATAGTTCTATAAGGTTGTTAATACCATATCGAAGTTTAAAATATTGTATGGATCCCTAATCACCTCCTTCTAGGACATATCTAAGAAATGCCTAGAAACATCAAGCAGATGCTTAACTAGGATAATAGAGCAATGACAAACCATACCTTAAAGGTTGTTTGAATCTTCCACAAGTTTCTAAATAAAGACGAAAATTACAATCTTATAGACGAGATTACTAAACACGAGCTAGAATGGGTACCTAATAGTTTTCATAAAGGGAAAATCCCAACGTTCAATGGTATCCCTAATTATTTCTATTTGGAATATTTCAATTTATTGGGTGATGATTTCTCAAGGGATGACAAATTCATTTGTACTTCTAAACAAATCTAGGCATCATTCAACACTACATTCATAGCCCTGATCCTAAACTCTAACCACCTTTATTACTACTTTGATATATTTTGGAACATTTCCTTATGTAACACCATCTACAAAATAATCTCCAAGATAATCACCATCCATTTGAAATTAATCATTTTTAATCACATCTCCCCTAAGAAATTTGAGTTCCTTGGAGAAATGCAAACTTGTGAAGATATTAGTTTTACCCATGAAAGGCTACACTCAATTCACACAAAACATCAAAAAAAATATTACAAAAAGTGGATCTATCCAAGGCCTTTGAAAATATTAGTTGGTTTTATATCATACTTCTCCCTATTCATCTAGGATATTTTCACTCTTTCATCTCAGAGGTTCTGAACTACACATGTACCTCTTCTATGGCTCTATTGATTAGTGCACTGGCCTCCCAATTTTTCAATGTGGACTGTGGAATCCGTCAACGATTTCCTTTATCCCCCTTACTCTTTTTGTTCATTGTAGAGGACCTAAGTAGACTTATTTTAGATGTAAAAAATAAGGCTTATTTCAAAGGCATCTTCATTACTATTTTTTCTTCTTAATCCACCTAATCATTGTGGATGATGTTACTATGTTTTTAGACCACAACCTAGATCAATTATAGCACTTGAAACACTTGTTGCCAAAAAAATTGTCACCTTGACATTCTACAATCTGTGTGAGTCTGCTACCACTCATAATTTCCTCCTTTGAAAGTCTTAAGCCTCAGTTCTTCATATCAAGCCTTGAAAATGAGAGAAAGCCCTCAAAAGTCTCTAAAACTCTACTTCCACACTTTCTCTTAGCATTACCTACGGTCCCGCACCTAATGGTCATGTCTCATGTGCACCTGACCACTCTGTCTCTGTGTTATGGGTGTGGACCCTTGTAAAAGTTGAAAAGTCATAAGTATATTCTTAAAAACTCACTTTGATTCATTTCTAGAAGCTTCTGGAAGGAACCTTGAGGTGGGAAGTTTTCTCCCTTAAGGTTCATGCATCCCATACCTTAAGGAGCTAACCCCTTGATGTGAGGAGCTTATCCCTTTGAAGGAGGACTCTATCCCTTCATAGGTGGACCTGTAACCTCCTTCTTCTATACTATAGAATGAAGCATTGGGTTGGTTACTTGGGAGGTTGAAAGCTAAATATTTTTGAGGTTAAATACTGTTGGAACTTAGTCTTCTTAATTGAGATTTTATGAGGAGAGACTACATAGCTCTTTGATTTAATTAAAGAGTGAAAGACTTGTCAAAGTAAAGGAAATTCCTATCTCAGACCCTGGGAAGAGATTGTTCAACATTAAGGCTGAAAATGTTGTAAGGTTCTTCTACTTCAAAGTTAATACAAATAAGTTTGTTTTTTTTAATAAGCTGTTGTTTTATGGTTTATTTTATGGATTTCTTGATCACCATAATGGACATGATTTATGATATTAGCTACGCAGGTGCTATTTGATGTTTTCTTGTTTGTGATTGTAGGTTCTCGAAAGGAAACTCTTTGGATAGTTGAAGAATGGCTGCTACAAACTAGCGTTGGAGTTAAGGTAGGGTTTAAACACCTATATAGTTTTTGTTTATGAATTGCATATATATAGAGAAAGATATATTTTATTTGTCTGTTTATTGCTAGACTATCTTTTGATACTAGGGAGATCGGCCTTGTCCACATTATCAATTTATCTACCGAACAAATTGGCAACTCCAATGGGGAACTTAATTTGGTTTTTGGTTTTCCTTTTTCTTTGACTTGAGAAACTTGTTCTCGTTTCGGGTTTTTGCTTGATGTGTGTTGGATTGGTAGTTTTTAGAATCTTGATTATTTTTTGTTTTTTTTTTTTAAGTTTTCAGGGGACCACACTCTCTCTTTACAGACAGTGTGGGCATCTCCGCACTCATCCTTTAGTACACAAAGTGGTACCGCATCTGGTTCTTCTGGAAGCCTGCAAGCCCTATAAAATTTTTTGAAAAACCTAAAACATTTTCTTCCAATTAAGTTTAGGTTTTATTTACAAATTTTAGTGTCTACCTAGATCTACATGTGTTCTGTCAAAAATCTCTTGTGAGTGAGCTCCATTGATATTTTTGTTTTAGATGATTTTCTAGAAGTTTTGCATGTCTGAAGTGGTTTTCACTTGGTCTCTGTAGTGACTCAAAGATCAGAAGCCTAAGAAACCTGAGATTACCCTAGTGTCTTTTCATCTTGTTGATGAGTCTGACTTGGTTGTGAAATTGGTCCTTTCTTGGAAATAGATTTACTATTCTCCTTGCAAATCTTTGAACAAGCTTTGTCATAAGATTTGCATTTCATTTTCATAAAAGAAAACATATTTGGATGTTTTTTGATTGATTTGTTATTCTGAACAAATAAATCCTTAGTTTACTGAAAAACTAAGTAAAACGTCCTAAAAAAGAATTGAAGCATTTATTCAATTAGGTTTTTAGATTTTTTTAGATCTCAAGATTAGTTTTTGTAGTTTTGAGTGTTTTCTAGAACATGTAGAAATTGTTTTTTGTAGTTTCGAGGTTTGAAAAAGGAAAGGGATTTATTGTGAGCATAATTAGTAGTCTTGTTTTGAGTTCTTATTAAAAAAGACAAAAAGATTTTCTTTTCATTTACATGTTGAAAGAAAGATTTGTTTCTCAAAGGATTGCATTCTCGAACTCGTTCTTTTAGCTAGAAATTCATTGAAAGAAAAATGTATTGTTTATCATTTTAGGTGCATTTTTTAGTGTTTTGGGAGTCAAGTCTTCACACCATCAAAGTTTCATTTCCATGCCTATTGACTTAAAGAAAAACCCATAAAAGTAACACTTAATTATAATTGATCTAGTAATCTTTTTATTTCTAGGGCTCTTATCACCAATATAGCTTAGGCTAGTATCTTGGAGTAGGGAGTA
>APFE031228040.1:164394-182602 GCA_000404065.3 Pinus taeda
ATTTTGTTGTTCCTTTTCAAAAGGAACATCACTTGTGAGATTTTGCTGTTCCTTTTCAAAAGGAACAGCACTTGTGTGCTTTTGCTGTTCCTTTTCAAAAGGAACAACACTTGTGAGACTTTGTTGTTCCTTTTCAAAAGGAACAACACTTGTGAGATTTTGCTGTTCCTTTTCAAAAGGAACAACACTTGTGAGATTTTGTTGTTCCTTTTCAAAAGGAACAACACTTGTGAGATTTTGCCGTTCCTTTTCAAAAGGAACAGCACTTGTGTGTTTTTGTTGTTCCTTTTCAAAAGGAACACCACTTGCGTGTTTTTGCTGTTCCTTTTCAAAAGGAACAACACTCGTGTGTTTTGCTGTTCCTTTTCAAAAGGAACAACACTTGAGTGTGTCTACTGTTCCTTTTCAAAAGGAGTAACATTTGAGTGTCTTTGCTGTTCCTTTCTCAGAAGGAACAGCATTTGCGTTTTTCTGTTGTTCCTCTCAAAGAAACGGCATCCTACGAATTTATCTGTATGGATTCTTCTCTAAGGAATGCCATCGACATGTTTTTGCTCTTATTGAGGATGCTTTGCGCCCATGTTCTCCTCAATCTTTTAGATACAACAATGAACTTATGCAATGAACATAAACCATGATATACCGAAGTCAGCACATCATAAATCGCCATCACTATAAAGCCTAGTATGTATAAGAGGACAAGACGAGGGACATTAACTTTTCATCCTTGCTGTCATTGTCTTATTACCGGCACCCTGGTTGGTGATCTTTATCATGACGATTTCCCTAAAAATCTTTCTTCATTATTACTTAGGAGTAAGAACAAAGGATTTATATCTGTCTGTTGGGATGATAAGACTTCTTCCACCATTCCCCGCTCTTAAGGAGTGCGGAACCACCCTTATGTGGAAATAAACAAAAAAGAGATGTGCTTTGCAAAAACAAAAAGAAAATATGAGAATTGTCAAATGCAGGATAGGGGGTCTCATTGGAGAGCCAGCCTACCATGATCATAAGGATGGAAGCGAAGTGGCATTCCAATTATGGCCACCACACCAGGGATATGGTTCGAAGGTATATTAACAAGCAAACCTTGGAACAGGGGGTCTCATCATGAGCCAGCATGTCCACGTTTTGCGCCTACCTTGTGAATGGAATTATGGCTATCTGGTTACCAAGCCAGCATAATGGCCTGCATTTTGACAAAGCACTATTTAGAATATACACAAAGGATCATGGTTCCGAAGGGTGAAATAAACAACTCTGCCAAGGTTATGAACACCTGTTGGTAGCAGAGCTCTGTTAATGGCATAGAAGTCGTAATGGTTGCACCAATAGCTATGATATTAAAATTTTTTGTCTCTTATATCCTTTGAATAGATCATATGTCACACCCCGATGTATATATCGCATGAATATTCATTACCACCAATCATGGCAACGGAACTGACAATGACCACTGGAGATTTCGTACGCTTGATAGACGTCCCATCCCCTGGCTCCTCATTATATCATGCAGGCTCTTATGTAAAACGCGATCTACCTTTTTGCCTCGATTTTGGCATTTCGTTGTTTTTCTAAAACATGGCATAATTTCATATGTTGTTCTTTATGACTTGACTTCCGACTAGCTATTGCTCCTCTCTTTGACGGCTGGGGACAGCCTATCAGATCGCGGGGGGGAGGTAACCTCATTGCTCCATGGATTACATGGTTGCACACCATTCAGACGAGATAATGTATGAAGGAATGGCATGCGTTAACAGTATGATGATTCCATTTTACGGAAATTGTCGTCCACAATCCTTTTTTCGTTGCATGCTCTGTGATCTTTTCCAAATTTGGTGATGATCATCCTCTCTGCGTTGCAAGCACGACAAGCAGTTGTTGTTCCATTAAGAATTCTGAGTAGAATCATGGGGGGAAAGACGGTCTGAACCGAACCTCACGAGCTGACAGTCTCCGCTGCTGCCCGCAAAATCCTGGAAAACGCAGGATGGTTGAATTATTTCAGCCGCCTGCAAGAATCAAATGAAGCAGTGGCGTTGGAATTCCTGCAAAATTTGCAGGAAAATTACTCTATAGTAGGAGGAAAGTGGATAGCGGTCACGGAGGATATCATCGCAGAAGTCTCAGGATTACCAACTACTGGACCCGTATGGACGCTGAAGAAGGAAAGATTACAAAAGGCTATGGAAATTTTCCAAGACGAAGGCTAAATCTTGACAGTCAAAGGGAAAGGAGTTCTACTGGCAACACTAGGGGAACCATGGACCGAGCTAGCAAAGACAATGCAGAGTTATATCACCTGCGAAGGGAGAAAAGACGTGGTAAGACCTCATCACCTGAAACTTTTAGTTGTTTTAAAAGGAAAATGTTCTGTAAATCTCCCTGCACTTTTAAATTCGTTATTACATGACGCGGCCCGAAGCCTGAAGAAGGCCCAACACATAGATGCAGTCGTTAGCCACCATCGACTGATTCGATTGATAGTGAGCCACAGTTTCACTCAACAACAAATCACTAGGGAGGAACTGATCGCAATAGTCGAGGGGGGATCGACTGTACCACCACCAAAACCTGAACAGTCCTCCAGCATGCGGGAACAATCAGAGAGACACAAGGATTCAGCAGCAGAAAGACATGCTGCTTCAAAACGAAAACAATCCTCTCATACGCCAGAACGACCAGAGGAACCCAGAGAACTTGCTGGCACACCCGACCAACCTGAGAGACCAAGGAAATCAGCCCAGCTGGCCCGGATATGAGGATGGCTGGAAAAGATTCAGGGAACCATGGCCCAGCCAATTGAAATTGCGGACGAACCTCCAAAACCAGAAGGAGGAACCTCCGAAGGAAATGCTGAGCAATCAGGGGCTGAGGCTGACTAGCCGGAAGGAGGAATTGAAGAAAGAGATGAGCACTCTGAGGAAGAAACAGCCACCGAACAGGGAAATCAAGAAGAAGAGATAATACAGCCAGGGGGTAGCCCGTTGCAGGACCCTGTGGGTGAGGAGGAATTGGCAGAAGTCCTGTCCAATATGGGGGAATATGGCCAGCCCTCCAGCACAGCAGGCATCCCTAACGGACCCGCGGAGGAAGAATTACCCGAGGAAATGCATGCAGAAAAGGCAGGGGAAGAAAACCTACCTGGTTATGATAATGAAATGGAAGACAACAATCAGGGAAAATCTGTCCCCAAGACGCCAGAAGATATCCCAGATGAAGAAGGAGTGGACTTAAGGGTCAAACCCTCTGCCGAGGCAAAGGAAATTAGGAAATTAAGGAAGAGACAACAGAGGTTGTTGGGCACTATAGCCAGGCTCCGACAACAAATTCGAATTTTGAAAGCCGACTTGAGAATACAAAGGACCACAAGGAAAAGGAAGAGGGCCACTGCAGCAAGAACCCCGAGGACAAGAAGACGGCAGACCTATACCCGTTTTGTTGGTCGAAACCCCATCAGAAGACCTACTGCCGAGGAACAGACTGTTGTTCCAAATGACATCGAATAACAGGTTGTTGTTCCAAGTGACATCGAAGAACAGACTGCTGTTCCATCTGACCCTGAAGAACGGATGGACATTCCAATGGAACAGAAAGAGGCTCCGATGGCAGGAGGACCACAACAACCCTTTATTTGCATTAAGAAGGAAACACAAAGTAAAGAGGCCCAAACAGAAGCACCACCCTTAGGGGTAATCCGGGTCCTAAACTCTAAGCAACGTAATAGAAAGGTCCAAGTTAAACTCCCAGCCTCTACGGCTTTATGGAAAAAGGATCCAAAAACAAGGACCTTGCAAAAAATGATGAAGGAAGCTCAGCAAGAAGCTGAGCAGCTGCGAGAACAAACAGTCCCCAGGGAGAAATACGAAGAGCTACAACAACAACTTCGGGATATTAGTCAGTCCGAGAGCCAGGCTTTTGAAGGATGGCAAAAGGAGCAGGAAAAGGTTGCTAAGGTAACTCGTCGATTAGATAGTGTTGTTAAGGAGATGGACACTGTGTGTTCCTTGTATAATGATGTTTTGACTTGTAGGGCCCCTACTAAAAATTATGCTTTATTTTTGCTTGAACGATATTTGCGATTGAAAATAAAAGCCGTTAGGGCAAGAGCACCTATCCACATCAACACTGTTAATGATTTTATAGACTGTTGCAAGCATTATGGAGTTAAGGTTCAAAGGTTATTGTGCGAGTTCTACTTGCACGACCTTGTGCTAGACCAGGAAACTGATTTAAATCCTGACCCTTTTGTTGGCGATATACAATTCCAAGCCTTTATCTCATTTGGGGTTAATCAGCTGAAATGTCTCAGAGCTTATAACACCTTTCAGAGACAAGAGAATAGCCTAGACAATGGGTACGAGCCGAACCTAGAGACCCAGTGACGCTATGGAGAGAGCATAGGAGCCTTATGAGGATCCCGGGTGTCATCGAGATATTAGGACCCATGCACGAAGACTTGATCCAAAATAGTCTGGAATATTTCCTGACTATTAAAGACCTTGCCATCGATGCTGCAAAATTTCGATACCGGACCTCTAGCCCAAACATCCAGCTCAGGGAGCCATTCAAATACGAGAATTTTGAGCTGGCTGCCAGCCGATTGAACCTTTATGGGGAACGGATTCTGCAAGCAGGGCCATCCTGGTTGGGGTATCGATTTCGCAGTCCAATTATTTGGCACCCTGCACCCGGATATCAGGCCTTGTATGAGATGCCTGCAGATCAAATAGATCAGTTCTTTGATAATCTAGTTGCTCATCACGGTTGTCGGCCTCCTCACGAGATCCCCTCTCCGGCCTATTCTCTCACCGCCTTGCATGTCAACTATAATGTTTTCATGAGGCCATGAAACACGGTAAGCGGGGGGGTGTGTGGAGCACTTGGAAGGTATGCTTTTGACAAGCAATTTAGTGGTTTTTCAATAATAATTGTAATCTTTTCTGCATTGTGAATTCAAAGAAGATAAAGGATTTTAATAAAATGTGCAAGAATTGACAAAGGAAGCTCAATTACTAATAATTGTCGTTTTTCTATGCAGGAAGACGTGGAAGCAGGGAATTTCCGTCCAAAAGCGAGAAGCATAGGAAGAATAACTGTTGTCCCTCCAGAGGGGAACCGAATGTGAACAAGATTGAGCAAATCAGAGTTGAATAGTCTAGGAAAAGAATGCAGGATACTGAGTCAGTGAACACGAGAAAGAAAAGAGAAGGATTAACCGATTGGTGAATCCCTCGGGATCTGTGATCCTGAGGGATCGCTGTTTTACTTATCTTTGATTATCTAGATACCTCCGTCATTACTTTTATATAAAGGAACAACGTCATTGAGCAAAGGAGACTACTGTTTTTATAATTTTAAGTTTCAGAACAAACTTTGATCATCGAGTCTCACTGAGACCTGGTTTTGTTATACTTTTTTTGACGCGATTAATATAAAAGACTTGGTATTTATTTCATCTCTACGTCTGGAGTAACCTAAGGCGGTGTACCATTGGCAGTTAAGGGCCCAGCTCCGAAGGACACTTGCTTTTGTATCATTATACGGTGATTTGTGTGTGGTTTGTCTATCCATATTATTTAGTAATCTGATACATCTTTTGTATGATATCCTATGCTCTGTTATGATCAATATATGAATGATTTCTCCATGTAATGACTCTGCACTGTACAATTGGATCTATTCAAGGTTGAATTGCATCTTTAATCAGCTATTTCTATAACAGAGTGTCGGTATGAATGTTACTGTCATTGGATCCATGTGAAATAATATTTGTGGGACTTGAAAGTAACGTTACTCTGTTTAGTAACATAGTTATATCATTCATCATTCTCATATTGCTATATTAGTATAGAACATGTACATACAGTTGATGCTTGCTATTCCATAATTCATCAAGGATTGTTGTTCCATTTTATTATTGTTGTTCCATTTTTCTGTTGTTCCATTTTATTATTGTTGTTCCATTTTACTATTGTTCGATTTACTGTTGTTCCATTTCCATTTTGCTGTTCCATTTTACCTTCTGCCGTTTTATTTACCTGCCTTTGTTGTTTTCGTGTGAGAGAAGGTCTAAGGCTGTTGTGAGCCTTAGCAAGATGTTGCCTAGCTCCCAGACCTATAAGTCGATGCTCTAATTTCCTTTCTTTATCAGTTTCTAGATGGATGGGTTATTGCTTCTGTACCCTTGACTGATCAACTATCTTGTGTGATTCTATCTTTTAGATTAGTTCAGCTGAGCATCTATTTCCTTTTGTATCTTTTGAACACTATACTACTAAGCATTACTCGGACAAATAGCCTCGGATTGAGCTACTCCTTGCAATAACAAAATGTTCCCGAATTGATTTATTAATGTGGAATAATTAGAGGTGTGAGAGACCCTAGTTATAGCTCTACATCCGTCAAATCATGTTATGACTTATCACCTCTGGTATGCATCTAATTCAATCATTGATGATTCAATTTGATTTTTCTTTTTTCAAAGAACTCTTATTGGTCTTGCCACCAAATGGTACATCGAGTTACCATGAGGCTCTTTTTATAATTTTAGTCAATTAGCCACTTCTTTTTTAACTCATTTTCAGTTGCTTGTCAGATACAACAATGGCACGGAACTGTTAACTTCACTAAAACAATCCACATCCACATATATTTCTGATCATATTCATGAATGGCGACGTAGAAGGCGTTTAGTGAAAGTTTTCATTCTGGATCAAATTTTAGTAGAATGGTTCATTAAACCATTGTTACCTAAAATCATTGAAGATGTAGCTAAGGCAAGAGTTGTCACTGAAGAACAAGTTATTCCTCAAGCTTAGTACCTTGCCCTTGTTTATACACAGTCAGGTACTTTACATGGTGAAATCCCTAATCTTCCAAAAACTACAGCTCCTTCAGGGTCTCTTGCCGCTGATGGTATGATTGGTTCAGTTAGTATTAAAAGCAAGAAGAAATCTTCAAAGAATTCTTCTCCTACAATAACTTTACCTAATTCCCCGAAAGGAGATTCTTTCGCTGAAGTTTTTGCCGACGTCCATGTCGTAGATTCATCTATGACCCAATCCGGTAGTAAAGAGAAGGGGAAGAACAAAAACAATCAAAATTCAAAAGATAAAACAAATAAAAATGAATCTATTGACAAAAAATGAAAGCCTCACTATCCTTGTTTCATTTGCGACGAGGTTCATTTTACCAAAGAATGCCCATATCGAGCAGAGTTTTCAAGATTTGTTAAAGTTTCTCAAACATCTGTTATCTTGAAGGATCCTTCTCCTACTCAAGATAATAAAGCGGTTGCTTCTTCCTCAAATACCTTATAAGAACCCATTATGATGATGTCTCATGTCAGTATTACGACGCGATCGCAAGATTATGGTAGTAAAAATCCTGTTGATGGTAGAGAAGCAAAATCTTCTAATTCAAACACATCAACTTCACCTCCTCCTAGTTTCGGTCCACTTCAGATTGAGAAACCCAACCCTGGCTTAGTAATTAAACCGCTTGCTAAAGGTATATTTTAGAAATCAACTTCCAATCCACATGCAAGAGCTGCTCAGAATTATAACATTGTTAAAGACTTAGCCATTGCCCCTTCAGCAATGTCAGCTTTGGAAGTGCTACAATCATGCCCAACATAGTGCAAATTACTATTGTTTGCTATAGGAGCTATTGATATTCAAGATTCAAACCTAATAATCTTCGATTTAAAGAACAGTACACCCCACCTTCCTCATCAAATGGCTTTCCATATTCTTGTGCTAGTAAAAAAAAGTTGTTGCTTTTGGACTGTGATTGATGAAGGGGATTCTACGTGTATTATGTCGATCCAGTGTTGGAGATCGCTTGGTTCTCCCACACTCGATTAGTCTCTGACAATTCTAAAGGCTTTTGATGGCCGAGGGTTCCATCCTTTTGGTATGTTCAAAGATTAACCTATAGGGGTTGAAGGAAAAATCGTAAATCTAGATGTGGAAGTGGTGGATGCCCCTCTAGATTACAACGTTCTCTTGGGTCACAATCGGTCTTATTCTATGACTGCTATTGTTTCATCTGTCTTTCAGATTATTAAGTTTCCTCATAACCGAAAGATCATTACGATAGACCAGCTGAGTTATTTCTCATCTGACCTAGCCTCTACAAATCGTGTTCAGTACATCAATAAAATGACTATCCCTTACAAGGATGTTGGTGTAGGTTTGATTAAAGATTCTGGTTTACTAGGAACTTTTTCCTTCGCTCCTCCTAACGTATCACCTTCTATTGCAAATATTCATATGATTACATCGAATACTATTACTTTTGATGATCATCGGCTTGTACCTTCATATTTTGAGGTGGATTCATTTGATGGTGTGATGCCATTGAATCCACTTGAAGCTGCATATCAGGCTATACAGTTGTTTTCTGATTCCTGACTAGTCATGAGGATAGTTTCTTCTTGTATCAACCTCGTTAAAAAATGAAACTAGATGTTTGGAGAATAGTTCTTTGTCTTGTGTCAAGCTCATTAAAAAATGAAACAAGGAGTCATGAGGATAGTTTGTTCTTGTCTCAACCTCGTTAAAAATGAAACTAGATGATGCGAGGATAGTTTGTTCCTATCTCAACCTCATTAAAAAATGAAGCAAGGAATCATGAGCATAGTTCCTTGTCTTGTGTTAAGCTCGTTAAAAAATTAAGCAAGGGTTTTGGAGCATAGTTCCTTGTCTTGGGTCAAGCTCGTTAAAAAATGAAACAAGCGTTATTAGGATAGTTATTTTACTGTATCAACCTCACTAAAAAATGAAACAACTCCCTCGAGTCTTTCCAAGATCTCAAAAGTGAACCTTCATTCCATCCACCTGATTGAATGCAATGAAGCTTGGGGGGCATGTACCTCATTTTTAGTCATTATGCCAGGGGCATGCGAACTTATAACAAGCATAGTTTTTTGTTTCAAGATTGGCTAAACATGAAATTGAATCCAAGCAGAGTTCGTTACGATTCAACCTTGTGTAAAAATTAACCCATACCTAATTTACATCTCGTGATTGCGATTTTTATCTGCTAAATTCTGCTAGATGATCCCTGGTTGTTTTCATTCCATCGTCGCCATCTCTTTGGTTGATCATATGCTTTCACTTGATTGTTTACCCTTCCTAAGGGACAGCACCTATGAGTGGTTTTATTAGCCAGCCTCTTAACCATTACATGTTTTGAGTAGTTCCACCCTTGCTGGAACTAGTTGCTACCCTTTATACCACCCGTTCCTCTATGACCAGTCCTCTTTACGCTCTTTTCTGACTCACAAAATATGAAAATATTGTTGAGTTTTTTCCATTTTTAACTCGTTAAACGCAATTAAAATGGCGGTCCACTTACAGCTCTTTTTTGACCGTATAAACATGAAAAGATCATTGGACTTTTGTTGTTTCAAGTTCTATATTGGTTATAAAACGACATGTCTTCGATTGCTTTTTTACTTTTTTAGATCGGGGCCACTAATTATGAAAAGTACTCCTTGATCATAATGGTCGAGTGGTTCTCTCAAGTATTATTTTACACTTTTTCGGCCTTAAGAGAAAAAAATTTATGAAAAAGGACACTCATGGAGTTTTCTTAAGATTCTCTTCTAACTCCCTAAAATTGAAAAACACCGAGTTTTTCCTATACTGGACTCATTAAAATTTAACAGTAAAGGACCTGTTCAATTTTAAATAGGAACAAACCACTCTTCTTATGGTGCGAATTTTAAACTAAGTTGGACTCATCCAAAGGATGAGCTTATAAACAAGCAAATGTTATCCTCCTCAAGCTTGTGAAAAATAAAGACGTACTTGCCAGAAATGGTGTGGGAAAAGAGAGAAAAATGAACCTGTTTGTTACACTTTGTATTTTAGAAAAGTAGTTAACCACTCTTCAACAGGACACTTTTTGTTCACCTGGGTTGGGAAATCCTTTGCCTAATAGTTGATCAAACCATTTTGAAAGTCTTCAGTCGGTTTCTGGGTATTATCTTTGGGTCAATTGTCACAAAACCATTTGTAGTGTTGTTATGTGTTCAAGAGGTCAATTCAAATAAACTATTCATTTGCAAAATATTTGTCATCCATTTTGACCATCCTTGAGTTAGTCCTTGGCAATATATTTCTTCAAAACTTGATCTATGATTTCGTGTTGTGGGCTTGCCTACGACGGATCGCTTTCTATTGACTCCAATTCATTATCTAGAAATATGATCTAGAAACTGTCACTACCTTGAAATTTTCATGCCCTAATAGCAGGTTTCTCGCCTTCAACAATAGGTTGCATCATTGACCTTCGATCAAAGGATACTATGACATGTTCAACATCAGCTCATTTATTTGCATTTCATAGATTGTACTGAGTACATTGAGAGCCATTGAAATTACTATTGGTTTCTCTCACACTTGTTAAAAGTTCACATCATTGACTGGTAATCAAGTGGTTTCTACCATGTTTGACTTCAACACATTCATTCACATGGATAGAATCATACTAGTTCAGGAAGCAGAAATCAAGACCCTGGATCTAGTTTCTACCATCTAGGCTATGAGGAATTTTGTTATTCATTATATAGTGGATTATTCATAAACAGATGGTTGCGCCCATACTACGTCTGCATATGTCTATACTCTTGTGTATTGCAAAATCATTCCTATATCAGAACAAGTTTAGTTAGTTTTCTAGTCAGTTGTAATCTGAGTATGGAAATTCCTACCTCAACGATGATATGTTCACATATATATATTTTGCATTGAATTTTTTTACAGGTTCCGACAGGGATGTCCACAGGATGACCCTTGAAATGATAAAGTACTTCACTCTTCATAGATGACAAACTATATCTTCATCTATTACAGACTTTTCACTTTAGGGGGCAATCTATTGCACAAAAAATTGTCACCTTGACATTCTGCAATCTGTGTGAGTCCATTACCACTCATACTTTCCTCCTTTGCAAGTACTCAGTTCTTCATATCAAGCCTTGAAAATGAGAGAAAGCCCTCAAAAGTCTCTCAAACTCTGGTTCCGCACTTTCTCTTAGCATTACCTGTGGTCTCACACTTAATGGTCATGTCTCCTACGCACTTGACCACTCTTTCTCTATGTTACGGGTGCAGACCCCTATAAAAGTTAAAAAGGCATAATTATATTCTTAATAACTCACTTTGAGTCATTTCTAGAAGCTTCTGGAAGGAATCTTGAGGTGGCAAGTTCGCTCCCTTAAGGTTCATGCATCCCATACCTTAAGGAGCTAACCCCTGGATGTGAGGAGCTTATCCCTTTGAAGGAGGACTCTATCCCTTCATAGGTGGACCTGTAACCACCTTCCTCTGCACTATAAAATGAAGCATTGGGTTGGTTACTTGTGAGGTTCAAAGCTGAATATTTTTGAGGTGAAATGCTGCTAGAACTTAGTCTTCTTAATTGAGCTTTTATGAGGAGAGATTACATACCTCTTTGATCTCATTTGGAAGAGTGCAAGGCTTGTCAAAACAAAGGAAATTCCTGTCTCGGACCTTGGGAAGAGCTTGTTCAACATCAAGGCTGAAAAGGTTGTAAGGTTCTTCTACTTGAAAGTTAATACAGATAAGTTTGTTTTTCTCAATAGGCTATTTTTTATGGCTTATTTTATGGATTCCTTGATCACCATAATTTACATGATTTATGATATTAGCTATGCAGGTTCTATTTGATGTTTGATTGTTTGTGATTGCGGGTTCTCAAAAGGAAACTCTTCGGATGATTGAAGGATGTTCGCTACAAACTAGCGTTGGACTTAAGGTAGGTTTTAAACACCTCTATAGTTTTTGTTTATGAATCACATATGTCTAGAGAAAGATAGATTTTATTTGTCTTTTTGTTGATAGACTATCTTCTAATACTAGGGAGATCAGCCTTGTCTGCAAGATCAATTTATCCTGCCAGCAAATATGTACCTCCTTTTGAGTCATTATGTTGGGGGCATGCAAACTTATAACAAGCATAATTTTTCATTTCAAGCTTGGCTAAACATGAAACTGAATCCAAGCAGAGTTCCTTATGGTTCAAGCTTGTGTAAAAATGAACCCATACCCAATTTACATCTCGTGATTGCCATTTTTATGCACTAAATTTTGCTAGATGAGCCTTGGTTGTTTTCATTCCATCGCCACCATCTCTTTGGTTGATCATATGCTTTCACTTGATTGTTTACCCTTCCTGAGGGACCGTGGCTATGAGTGGTTTTATTAGCCAACCTCTTAACCATTACATGTTTTTAGCAGTTCCACCATTGCTGGAATCAGTTTCTACCATTTATACCACTCATTCCTCTATGACCAGTCCTCTTTAAGCTCGTTTCTAACTCGTAAAATATGAAAAGATTGCCAAGTTTTTTCCCTTTTTGACTCGTTAAATGAAATTAAAAGGGTGGTCCACTTACAGCTCTTTTCTAACCGTATAAACATGAAAAGATCACCAAACTTTTGTCATTTCAAGTTCGATATTGGTTATAAAATGACGTGTCTTCAATCATTTTTTTACTTTTTCAGATCGGGGCCACTAATTATGAAAAGTACTCCTTGATCGTAATGGTCAAGATGTTCTCTCAAGTATTATTTTACACTTTTTTGGCCTTGAGGGGCAGAAATTTACAAAAAAGGACACCCATGGAGTTTTCTTAAGTTTTTCTTCTGACTCTCTAAAATTGAGAAACACTGAGTTTTTCTTATACTGGACTCATTAAAATTTAACAGTAAAGGACCTGTTCAGTTTTAAACAAGAACAAACCACTCCTTCTTAGGGTTCAAATTTTAAACTAAGTTGGAATCATCCAAAGCATGAGCTTATAAACAAGCAAATGTTATCCTCCTCAAGCTTGTCAAAAATAATGAGGTACTTGCCAGAAATGGTGGGGAAATGAGAAAAAAATGAACCTGTTTGTTACATTTTGTATTTTAGAAAAGCAGTTAACCACTCTTGAACACAACACTTTTATTCAACTGGGTTGGGAAATCCTTTTCATAAAAGTTAATCAAACCATATTGAAAGTCTTCAGCTAGTTTCTAGGTATTAGCTTTGGGTCAATTGTCACCAAACCATCTAGAGTGTCATTATGTGTTCAAGAGGTCAGTTCAAATAATCTATTCATTTGCAAAATGTCTGTCATCCATTTTGACCATCCCTGAGTCAGTCCTTGCCAATATATTTGTTCAAAACTTGATCTATGATTTTGTGTTGTGAGCTTGCCTATGACGGATCACTTTCTATCAACTTTCTAGAATGATGATCTAGAAATCATCAATAACTTGAAATCTGCATGCCCTAATGGAAAGTTTCTCTCCTTCGATGATAGGTTGCATCATTGACCTTCGATCAAAGGATTCTATGACATCTTCAACATCAGCTCATTTATTCACATTTCATAGATTGTACTGAGTGCTTTGAGAGCCATTGACATTACTAGTGGTTTCTCTCACACTTGTTAACAGTTCACATCATTGACTAGTAATCAAGTGGTTTCTACCATGTTTGACTTCGACAGATTCATTCACATCGATAGAATCGTACTAGTTCGGGAAGTAGAAATCAAGACCCTGGATCTAGTTTCTACCATCTAGGCTATGAGGAATTTTGTTATTCATTATACAATGGACTATTCATAAAGAGATGGTTGTGCTCGTACTATGTCTACACATGTCTATACTCTTGATGTATTACAAAATCATTCCTGTATCAGAACAAGTTTAGTTAGTTTTCTAGTCAGTTTTAATCTAAGTATGGGAATGCCTACCTCAGTGATGATATGTTCACATATATATATTTTGCATTGAATGTTTTTACGAGTTCCAACTGGGCTGTCTACAGGATGATCCTTGAAATAATAAAGTACTTCACTCTTCATGGATGACAAACTATATCTTCATCTATTACAGACTTCGCACTTTATGGGGTAATCTGTTGCACAAAAAATTGTCACCTTGACATTCTGCAATTTGTGTGAGTCCACTACCACTCATACTTTCCTCCTTTGCGAGTATTAAGCCTTAGTTCTTCATATCAAGCCTTGAAAATGAGAGAAAGCCCTCAAAAGTCTCTAAAACGCTAGTTCTGCAATTTCTCATAGCATTACCTGCAGCCCTGCACCTAATGGTCATGTCTCCTGCACACCTGACCACTCTGTCTCTGTGTTATGGGTGTGGACCCTGTAAAGTTAAAAAGCCATAAGTATATTCTTAAAAAATCACTTTGAGTCATTTCTAGAAGCTTTTGGAAGGAATCTTGAGGTGGAAAGTTCGCTCCCTTAAGGTTCATACATCCCATACCTTAAGGAGCTAACCCCTTGATGTGAGGAGCTTATCCCTTTGAACGAGGGCTCTATCCCTTCATAGGTGGACCTATAACCTCCTTCCTCTGCACTATAAAATGAAGCATTGGGCTAGTTACTTGGGAGGTTGAAAGATGAATATTTTTGAGGTGAAATGCTGCTGGAACTTAGTTTTCTTAATTTAGCTTTTATGAGGAGAGATTGCATACCCCTTTGATCTCATTTGGAAGAGTGCAAGGCTTGTCAAAGTATAGGAAATTCTTGTCTCAGACCTTGGGAAGAGCTTGTTCAAAATCAAGGTTGAAAAGGTTGTAAGGTTCTTCTACTTCAATGTTAATACAAATAAGTTTGTTTTTCTAGATAATCTATTGTTTTATGGTTTATTTTATGGATTCCTTGATCACCGTAATGGACATGATTTATGATATTAACTATGCAGGTGCTATTTAATGTTTGCTTGTTTGTGATTGCAGGTTCTCAAAAGGAAACTCTTTGAATGGTTGAAGGATGGCTGCTACAAACTAGCGTTGGACTTAAGGTAGGGTCTAAACACCTTTATAGTTTTTGTTTATGAATCGCATATGTGTAGAAAAAGATAGATTTTATTTGTCTATTTCTTGCTAGAATATCTTCTGATACTAGGGAAATTGGCCTTGTCCACATGATTGATTTATCTGGCCAACAACTCCTCTTTCACACATTCATCAGGGCTACTCACATGCTCATAAACCTCTCAAATCCTCCCTTTCTTGGTTTGGTGCAATGGTGGAAACTGTTAGGTGTAGTTTTTGTACCTACTTCCTATACTTTATTTCCCCAATTTCGACCCTTTCCCTCCAGGCCACTAGAAATTTACATGTTAACTATATTTTTCCTTATTGTGAACAATATATTTCGCCATCATCTTGTTTTACCTTTTTTGCTAGATATAATGATGCAATATTCCTTTTTATGGCTAACTGGGGTAAGAATTAGATAATTCTTTTGGATCCTCTTCTCTTTTCTAGGTGTTGCTAGTGAAAATGAAATTATGGAACGAACAACTGCCTTGATTAGTCTATGAGCAGAATGAAACCTATTGTTGTTAGAATTTGTGTGTTGTTACAGATATTGTCGTTACACCGTGTTTCTTTTACAAACTAATTTTGTTACACCTCAAGTGTCTGTTTGGTCAATTTAGTGTTGTCTAAACTGCTATCATAAATTGTCAACCTGGGGCTCGTAAGCTGATGAAGTGAAGTGTACAATATATACTTAAGCATCCTTTCTAGTTCTTTTTGTCGTTTTTAGTTTATGTCTATCTTATCTTCCTAATGTGATGTGATGAAATTATAAACAAGTGAGTGAATGTGTGTGTATGTGGCGATTTCTAAAATGCTTCTTGAATTTAAAAGAGAAAACTTGAACAATAACTTGAAATAGAATTAAAGCTTTGAATGAAAGTAAAGCATCAAACAAAAAGACCAATGGCACTAGTCCAATACCTTACTGCTGATAAGAATGAAATGACATCTATATTAACTCAGCTGAAAGCAAGAACACTACTCTAACTTTTCTATTGAATCTAAAGCAATGTAAAAATTAAGTGACAAACCACACTACTTAATTCTCCCTTAACATTCTGCCTTCAGCCAAATTGATCATGTGAAAAAGAGTTAGGAGTGAATTAGCAATATGAGTCTAAAACTAAATAAACCAAGCTGCAATTAAATGATATTTTGGTCCCATAAAAGTTAGTGAATTATGATAAAAAGAACCATCAAGAGATTAGCAACTTCAAAAAACTTGATAAAGTAAACTAAGCAAGGAAACTAATGAAAATCGAAGCAAGAGTCAGCAGTTTAGATAAGACAACTCAGATGCCACTAGTGTTAAAAAGAAGGAAAAGCACACTGTCCCGGGCTCCTAACACACTGATCAGTCATGAAAAGTAAAGAAACATAAAGCAGCATAATTCAAAATTGTACATTAATATACATGGTGAATTAAAGAAAAAAAAAAGGAATGCAGGAAAGTAAATTTAAAAGCTACTGTACAATGGTTGTAGCAGACAGGGGCCCTCCATCCACTTCAACCAATTAAAATATCAGCTACGCAGATAGAAACAGAATTGTCTTCTTGAATTAAATCAACACATAATAAAACACAGTGGAGAGCGTAAACGCTTTATAAAAGAGTCTTCAAAACAGAGTTTACGGCAGAAAAAGATTAACTTCCAAAAACTAACTACTCAGCGTGTAGAAATGCTTTATTTATAGCAGGTACATCAACTGTCCTGTGCGTAAACTAAGCTAACTAACAGCTAGGAAAAAGACACGTTCAGCAGCACCGTGCACGGATTTAGGGAACGATCATCATGGTTTAATAAATCCGCTGTTGGATTCTTGTCCCCTGCAGTCTTCGTGGCTAAAGAAGAGGCCAGCTGTGACTTATGTGCTCCAACTGAACACGCAGAGCCGTGCCACCGTTTGCAACCTTGCCGTTTGACCGGAGCTACTTCCACATTGACCAGGGGTGTAGACGGCCAGTTTGGCTGAACTGATAGCACACGCACCATGTACACAGTCATACAAACTTGCCCATGTGGCTCCTTCCTCTGGAGGACACCTGGGTCATAGCAAACAAGAAAATGGCTGCGGAATCTGGGATCGGATGCAGAATCAGAGATCGGCTGCGGAAACCCTGTATTAGCTGCAGAATTGCAGCACTTGAACCAAAAATCTAAACCAACAGTCAATCATTAGCACAATTAGCAAATCATGTTAAAAGTCCTATAATGCAATGAATTGAACAAGTTGATGAAGGAAATGATGACAAAAGAAGGAAATGAGTAGGAAAAGGCTATTGGGAGGATGGGTAAATGAGTGCAGGTTTGAGGCTCAAAATACCCCCACTGTGAAGGTGTTGCATGTCCTCATGCAACCAAAGCTTTATCATGATTTTTCAGTTCATATGCTCAGATGCCTCTGCCAAGACATCCAACCTTCTCCTTTTTCTTCTTACTGCCAAATTTGTTCTTAGTTTTGTAACCAAACACCTAAACTTCAAGTTAATCAAGTAGCTGCTCAATTTCTTGCATTTCTTCTTCAATTTCCTATTCTTTTTCTGCCAAAGACCCAAGTGAAGCATTGTGTTGTCGTGGACAATTTTTTCCAGCTTGCTTTGTTCTTTCAATGCTTCATTCTCCTGCTTAATGTGCCGGTTCAAGACTTCCAGCTCAAATACCTCTTGTTTTAAAGATTTGACCTTCATGAGGTACTATAGTGCTTGGACCGGCAGCAGATTGCTCTAAAGTCTCCAAGTAATCATATGCCTTCTGCTAGTCAGGGTCTATGTCAGGTGTTTGTCTTGGTCTTAATTCAAATTCTTGAAAATTGCTTTCTCTTTCTTGCTGGAAGGGACTTTCCTCTCGTGGAGGACTTAGTTCAACATCTAGCTGAATTGGAGTCTTTTCAAGTGTGCCCAAATCAACAAAATGGGACTATTTTCCTTTGGTCACACTCATTTTTCCCCTCAGCCTACTGCTTCTTCTCACTTGTACATTAGTGCTCTTTTGTTGGGCACTATGTTTCTCTTTCTGTTTTCTCTTTAAGAGGGCAGTGGCTTGAATTTGTACTAATCTATCAGCTAGTGTTTGGGATTCTTCTTCAATTGAGGGTTCAGGTGAACGAAATGACTCTTGCACAATGGCTTTCCCTTTATCCCCCTTTTGTATTTTAGTTGTGTCCCCCTTTTTCTTTTCTTCTCGGGCAATTTCTTGGGCAGTCTTTTGGGCAGTTTCTTCAGCAGTCTTTTGGGCAGTTTCTTCAGTGTCTACAGCAGTTTCCTGGGCAGTAATTTCTTTCTCTCTTCTCCTACTTTTCTTTGGTATCCTAGGAGAGCTGCTAG
>APFE031228048.1:0-12633 GCA_000404065.3 Pinus taeda
CTTTCTAGAATTAATGAGATAATAAATTTATTTATTTTGAATTAAATGATGATACGAATATTTATTAAATTTGGATAAATAAGAAAAATTTTAGGTTAATAGGATTTATTTTTAACTTTTATGCATTAATGGAAATAATAGTATTAATAACATTATAGGAATAATAGTATAATAGAGATCAATTTTCTAGAATTAATGAGATAATGAATTAATTTATTTTGAATTAAATGATGATACGAATATTTATTAAATTTGGATATAAATAAGAAAATTTTTAGGTTAATAGGATTTATTTTTATTTTTAACTTTTATGCATTAATGGAAATAATAATAGTTCATAATAATCAATTTTAGTTATTAAGATAATTGTAATAATAATACTAAGTAATAATTATAAAATGACAATTAATACTTAGTAGAAATATTATAGTACAATTTTAAACTAAATTTGTTAATGGTTATTAAATGATAATAATAATAAAGGTTAATTATAATATGAATAATGACATTTAATAGTTATATTTAATAATTATTAATTAATAATAATAGTATATATTATAACCTATACTTACTACTTATTATTATTAATGATTCATAGGTTAAAATTATTATATGTTAATTATTAAGGACTAGAGACTGGTTCTAGGAGATAAAACTGTCTAGAGGGCAAACCTAGGAGGCACTAGAGGTTATTGATTTCTTTGATTTCTCTGATTAAGGGTAACCAGTTCGTACTTATCTCGATCCCATTGTCCCTGTTGAGGTTATGGGGATGCTTCAAAATCTCAAGAGCTTCTCTAATTTTCTGCTTCTGATGATGTTCTTCTCTAGCGATAATTGAGGCATTTTCTACACACAGATGGTGCTTAGTTTTAGAGGAATGCTCTACGAGGGCCGAAGTACGAGACCTATTATTCCTAGTAACTGCTGCATGTAACTAATTCCACATGAACAAGACTGAAGGAACATGCAGCAGATATTAGGAATAATAGGTCTCGTACTTCGGCCCTCGCAGAGCATTCCTCTAAAACTAAGCACCATCTGTGCGTAGAAAACGCCTCAATTATCGCTAGAGAAGAACATCATCAGAAGCGGAAAATTAGAGAAGCTCTTGAGATTTTGAAGCATCCCCATAACCTCAACAGGGACAATGGGATCGAGATAAGTACGAACTGGTTACCCTTAATCAGAGAAATCAGAGAAATCAATAACCTCTAGTGCCTCCTAGGTTTGCCCTCTAGACAGTTTTATCTCCTAGAATCAGTCTCTAGTCCTTAATAATTAACATATAATAATTTTAACCTATGAATTATTAATAATAATAAGTAGTAAGTATAGGTTATAATATATACTATTATTATTAATTAATAATTATTAAATATAACTATTAAATGTCATTATTCATATTATAATTAACCTTTATTATTATTATCATTTAATAACCATTAACAAATTTAGTTTAAAATTGTACTATAATATTTCTACTAAGTATTAATTGTCATTTTATAATTATTACTTAGTATTATTATTACAATTATCTTAATAACTAAAATTGATTATTATGAACTATTATTATTTCCATTAATGCATAAAAGTTAAAAATAAAAATAAATCCTATTAACCTAAAAATTTTCTTATTTATATCCAAATTTAATAAATATTCGTATCATCATTTAATTCAAAATAAATTAATTCATTATCTCATTAATTCTAGAAAATTGATCTCTATTATACTATTATTCCTATAATGTTATTAATACTATTATTACCATTAATGCATAAAAGTTAAAAATAAATCCTATCAACCTAAATTTTTTCTTATTTATCCAAATTTAATAAATATTCGCATCATCATTTAATTCAAAATAAATAAATTCATTATCTCATTAATTCTAGAAAGATGATCTCTCTTATAAAAATATTAAATATTTATTATAGCATATCATAACATTTATTTATTATTATCAATAATTATAAATAACTTTAAACAATAATAATTTTTAACAATCATAAATCTTATTATTATTATTAATGTTATTAATACTATTATTCCTATAAGTTATCATAAATTACTCATTTCAATTTATTAATAAATTTATATGAAATTCTTATTATAAATTATTTAAATTATTATATATAAATTATTGTGTAATTATTAATTATAAAGAGAAGAAATTTTTTATCTCACCTTTATTAATTATTATTGTAATAATTTATCATTAAAAATAAATAAACACTATATGATTATAATTAAAATAAAAATAAAAAATTGAATATTATTTATTACTCAGCCGACCTTTAATCAAAGCAGCCGACCATCCTTTTCCCTTATCTAGCCTCTTACCTCATGACTATTTATATCTTGTAACTGAGCTCTTCTTCTATCAACATTCAATAAATGTCCTGATGATGGATCCCTGTTGGGGTTCGAAACGTTGACAGCAATATGGTTTTCGCTGTGGGTTCTCCGGTCACAAAGTTAGAAGATTTATCTATTTATTTTTCATGATTGGATTAATTATGACAAGGAATAATAATTGAACAATGGTTTAATTAATTATTCCTAGAATAAAATCAAATAAATAGTGATTTAATTAATTAGTCTTCATGGGTTTAACTATAAATTGCTTAACAAAGGTGGTTTATTAAGTAATTTCTCACAGTGAAAGCAATTTTACTATGGTAAAATTGGTTTTACGTGGTGTACTTCGATCCATCTAGTAAATTAGGCTAGATGATCAATTTTTTGGGGATAACAGATTTCCCCCCTAATGTATGAGTGTTAGGAGAAAAATGTATGACTGAAGTACGTTGTAAAGACATAATCACTAGACAACACATGGGAGTCAGAGAGAGAGAGAAAGAGAGAGAGCAATGAAACTAAATTTGAAAGAGGATATGGACAGAGGGGGTGAGACTAATGCAAGTCTCCTTTTACGTTGTGGCACCATACCTCACTGAGGTGGGGGATGCATACCCATACCTGCCGAGATAACTTAGTACAAAAATAATGGTTTGCCCAGATATATAAAACTGAGCAATGAAGTACATGTTGAATGGTACATGACATGCTGGCATAACAAAGCCAGAAAATAATATAATGTGTCCCATATAAATAATGCACCTGGAAAAACATGAGCTAGGACTGAATACAATAATATCTGAGTACATGAGATATAAAGCCCCTTCCTCAAAAAATGGGTGGGAGGGAGGGTAGAACAACTGGAGGAGCCATGTTGAACAAGGAAGGGCTCTACAAAACTAAATGGATCATCTAGAGGAGATGTGCATGTTCTGTGATCAATATAAATTAAACCCATCAACTCTGTGGAACTACATCTTAGGCTGTAGCATAGTAAGTATGCATCCCGGCATGTGGCGGCCTACTTGAATGGCCACCCCCTCATGAGGTTTGAAACATCTCAAACACACCCAGGAATCACTGGTACAATCTGTTGCGTCACAGGACCATCAAGTGTATGGATCATTAACATGAAACGACCAAGTCAAAGGGAAATAATGAGACCCTCTACTCAACCCAAGGTGTCGAACAAGAATGGATGCTGGAACAGAGATACACCACCCTCTACACTGTTTTTCTGGAATAAATGATTTTATGTCGACATAATAGGGCCCGCGATAAGTGAGGCAATGAGGATCCTCAACTAAAGCACGAGGGAAAATAGTAATGTGACTGATGGACTAATACAAGGGATAATGGGAAAATTGGTACTGAGGGACAAACAGGTGACTTCCCTTGTCAGAGCATAAAGTGCATGGTTGACCTGGCAGGAATTGACTCAACTCCAGAGGCGATCGGAACAATATGACTGGAGGCCAAAATGCACAACACAATATGAACAGTATGAAAATATGGATGGAATACTGTGACATGATATGATGGGACCTAAAATAGACTTCAAGAATGCAAGGGTGACTTAACACGGATGCTCTGAACAAGGGTGACTCGATGACGCTGCCACACAAAATAGCCCCAGTGGGGACCATCCAAACATGAGTAAATGAGGGTAACTCATGATGAAAATCGGCATTTGGTACAAAAAGTATGAAGAGGATGTGGACCTCAAAGTACAAGTGTCACTTTATGAAGAAATTCGATTTTGAGAGGTGATGAATTGACCTTTCTTCGAAAAAAGGTTTCCTGGTGAAGTGTCAAATCATCGAATGAAGTGATGCAACCTACCTAAATGCATGAAAATAATAAATGCACACAAATAAATGGGAAATGCTATGGCTAAAATTTCTTGAGGTAGAGTGGATTACAAGGATTGGGAAGGAGTTTTCCTTCAAAATCCTCTAGGAGATATGCCCCCTTACCTAAGTCCTTACGAGTGATGTGAGGTCCTAGCCATAATGATTTGAACTTCCCATGTCCCAGGGTATCATGGGTCTAGTCATACGAGAACAAGATCACCTTCATGAAAGGCACAAGGGTTGAATTTTTGGTCATATTGAGCTTTGGTGTCCATTATAGCCGCTTCAATGGTTTGCAAGGCAACACGACGGTCTTTAGAGGTGCATTCGAGCATGACAAGTCTTTGTTCTAATGGTTTGGTGTCAGGGAGAATTTCGACAGCTAGGTGGAAGGAAGGGATATCACACTCGATTGGTAAGATTGCCTCCTCACCAAAGACAAGGTGGAAAGGAGTAAACCTGATGGTGGTTTTAACAGAAGTTCTATAGGCCCACAAATCTAGGAAGAGCATAAGGTTCCAGTTGGTCTTGTGCTTATTCATGTCTGCTGAAGCATTTTCTTGAGAATCTTGTTGACGGCTTCAACTTGTCCATTATCTTGGGGGTAATAAGATGATGAGTACTAGTGCTGGAAGCCCAATAGTGAGGATAGTTCATGCCATACCTCATCTCAAAATGTCAGCCATGGTCAAAGACCAATTGTTTCAGAACCCCAAATCGAGCGATAACATGGTTAAAAAAGAAAAGGGTTGCGGTAGCCGCTGTGTTATTGAACATTGGCATGGCCTCAGCCGATTTGGTAAAATAATCGACTGCCACAATAATATACTTATGGTTACTAATAGATGATGGTTGACACTCCATAAAATCAATGTCCCATTTATAGAAAGGACCAACAATGATGACAGTATGGAGGGGAGTCAGTGGGGCTCTTGCCTTTGGGGGAAAATGTTGAAAAGTGGGGTAGTGTTTAATTACCTCAATGCAATCACTGAAGAGAGAAGGCCAAAAGTAACCAGCATGCATGAATTTTGGGGAAGTGGCCATACCGGAGAGGTGACCACCACAGGAACTACTGTGACAAGCATTTAGCACTTGCTCTACTTTAGGATGGGTGAGACAATGACAGAGGATATAAGCCACATCGCAGTGATAAAGGTTGTCACTGATGAGGAGGTAGAGAGAGGCATGGTAACAAATCCATTGTCGATCATCATAGGTAATATGGGGAGAAAAATTTTTGTTTCACAAATATGTGATAATATCTCCATACCAAGGATCATATGAAGTGATGAAAAATAAGTGTTCATTCGAGAGCTCATCATTAACTGGTGGATCACGTGCACTAATGGGTAACTCAGAAATGAGTTCAGAAATGTCCAAACCTTTCTTAATCTTATGCGTACAAAAAACGAGATCGAACTCCTCAAGGATGACAATCCAACGTGAATACTTCCCATTGATGATCCATTTACTCAATAGGAAGTTCATGTGGTTGGATTTTGTTACGACCCTGGTGGTACACGTGAGGATATAGTGACAAAGATTTTGGAGGGAGAACACGATAGCTAGTGCCAACTTCTCTTCATGGGAGTAGTTCACAGGGGGACCTACTAAGTTGTTACTGATGTAATAGATAGCATTCTCATTATGATGCTCATCTTCTTGAATAAGGACCCCAACAATTAAATGGGTGGAAGCTGAGATGTATAAGATGAAGTCCTTGGTGAAGTCGGGGGCACTGATCAAGGGCACAGAAGTGAGAGCATTATTCAGGGCATCAAAATACTGTTGAGCATGGTCATCTCAAACAAATGGAATGGTGGAGCAAAGGAGTTTGAGAAACCCATGCACGGTGGTCATGTAATCAGGCACGAACCTGCAAAGGAAGTTGGCTTTGCCTTGAAGGTTTTGTAACTGGCACAAGGTACGGGCAGGTGGCATTTCAACAATGGCTTAAACTTTCAAGGGGTCAAGAGTGATATCATCTTTTGACACAATGAAGCCTAACAGACGGCCAATAGGAACCCAAAAGACACACTTTAATGGATTAAGATTAATTTTATACTTGCAACATCAGAGACAAATGGTGTGCAAATCATGAATATGGTGTGCCCAAGATCTAGAACGAGCGGTGATATCATCAAGGTAAGCAAGGATAAGGTGTGCCAAGTCATGAAATTAGTATGACAGGGCTTGTTGATTGGTGTCGGAAGAGGCTTAACAAATACTTTATTTTTGGACTCAGTAGCAGACGAAGTTGAGGGCTTGTCATATTGATGTGACCGAGTTTTTAGGTTGATATAGTAGGGTTTAACCTCATCAGAGATCATCATAATGATATGTTAGTCGCTAGGACCAGAAGGTTGGGGGAGATGGGCTGCTTGACCTGGCTGAGGTTGAGCAACAACAAATCCTTGCTGAGGGAAAGGATTTGTGAGCACTGTCAGTTGAGATGGTGTGGGATTCTGAGGTGATGGTTAACCTCTAGATGTTGCGTGAGATTTCCACATTTGGTGCATATGGGGTAAGAGAGGACACTCATGTGTATAATGGCCATGTACACCACAACATGTGCAAGGCTTGTTAACATGAATAGCCTTGTTCTCGTTGGGTTGGCCACCCTGTTGCTGGTTGTTGGTGTTAGGTTGGTTCCCCTGGGGTTCACTAGGCTGGCTACCTTGATTACCCTGGTTACTCTTGTTACCCTTCCCCTTATTCGTTTTCTTCGAATATGGGGGATTGGTAGCACTCTATTATGCAAAAAATTGACCTTGAGGGGGCAGTGGCTGTTGTGGTTGAGGATGCATGGGAGGTTGTGGTGTTAATGTTTGAGGGGTTGGAGCACTAGGCTATGCATAAGGAGGAGAAATAGTTTGGTAGATATGTTGGGGCCCTAGAAACAGGTTGCTAATAGGAGGGGCATAAGTGATGGAGGAACCGGTGCCCTCCTATGGGTAGCCATAATTTTGTTAAGTATATGGAAAAGAGTGTGAAAGGGATCCAACAATATTATCGGCAACGTGAGATGCCCCTAGTGCATTGGCACTTCCAGAACGAGGGAGTTCAAGAATGATGGTGTATACATAACTAGATTGTGCATAAATCAGATTATCTTAGAGCGGTTTGGAGAGATTCTTCCTTAGTCTGAGGAAAATGGGACAGGACATATTTTCCAATGGGAGATAAAAGGCTCCTAAGAAACCAATCTAGATAGACATGGTCTTCGAAAGGCACGGCACGACATGTGCTTTTTCTTTGATGCCACTCTTGACCATGGTCAGAAAGGCAAGTGGCGGAGGACTGACAGAATGTGGTTAATACCTTTGTACCAGTGTTGTACTAGAGAGGTAACTGTAAATATGAAAGGAATGCTTTAGAAAGCATCACAAAAATGGATTGAGATGTGGAGGGCTAGTCTACATACCATTTTGCAGTGTCTCTAGTGAGCGTGCATTGGAAGAGCTGAAGACGAATGGATTCATCGGTTATGGAGTTGGAAGAACACCACATGTGGAAGGATCGAACATGGTTGATACGATCCTCTCCAACATTACCCTCAAACTACAAGATGTCTGAGGGAAGCTTAGTTGGCATAGAGGGCCAACCAGCATCATGGTGTATGTGGTCATTTATCAACTAGTTAAAATATGGTAGACTTAACCCAACCATAAAGGGGAGCGTGGGGGCTACCAGAATGGTTCCTGAGATTGTTCCGCTTGATGTGACCACCAAGATAGAATCGGAGCCAACACCAGGTTGGGTCCTTGCACCAGTTGTGGGTCTAAACATGGTGATGATATGCAGTGAAGGAGGCTTGAAATCAGATGAGGAATCAGAAGGACTAGGAGAAGAGTCAGTATGGGAACTCAGAGGGCTATGAGCTCGAACTCGATAGGGAGGGGTAATATGCCCAAGCGGAAACTAGGGGTGAAGGCCTAATGGTCTCTGCGATAAACACCTTCATGGCGCAATGGTGGTAGGACACACATGACATAGAAATGGTGAAGCTAGATCAACAATATATCTTTGTCTCGATGAGGGGAGATAAATTTATTATGTTAAGTCTTGGCTTGGTAGTGTAAACCAAACACCCTTCGCTTAAGGTGTTTTTGTGTGTCCAAATGTATTAATTGATTAAGCCTAGATCGTGTTTGTAAAAAATTAAAAAACTTGTTGAAAATAAACTAAAATTAATAACAGAAAATGAATAGCAAAACAATTAACTAAATCCCACCCAAACTGGGTTTGCAGACACTCTGCTGGTTGGTGGCTAAACCGATGGAAAATACATTGAAATAGTCAAGAGATCTAAATGTCGGTTTGACTTGAATCAAGTGACACTAAGCTGTTGGAAATTGGTGCAACAACAACAGAAAACCAGAGAGGAAGATCGTTTCAAAAAGATAGGGAGATGGGTGAAACACCTAGGGAAACGAATAGGACCCTAAGGAAAATGACCAAATAAGTTTAAATGTGAAACTATGGATGGTAGCAACCTATCTTAACAAATCTAAAATAAAGGGTACAGGTCTGGAAAATGTGCTTGAAGGCGCTGCAGAAACTCAAACTACTCACTCAGCTAAACTCCTCCTAAAACGGTGGAAGCATACTAGAAGCCCTAGGGGAGGCTAAATTTGACATCAATGAGTAAATCACAGTGGAAAGAGGTCAAACAACCCAATAGACAACTTTCTGCAAAACCCAGAAATAGATCTGAGAAAAACCCTAAAACCCATAAATCATAGGCCCTGACCTATTTCTTTGTAGGAATCAGGTGTTTTCCACTGTTAAGTGTGCTCTAGCCTCCAGATCGCACTTTTTGGGAAAAAAAGTGTGATTTATGCTCCGTGGATCTCGGTTGGAAAATCACGGAAAAAGTGTTGCCTTTGTCGTGGTTGGTTCCTCTGACCTGTGGAAAAGACTAGAAAGCTTGCGGAAGTAAAAAATTTATCATATCTAGGGTTAAAAAACTAGGAAACATTAATAGAATTGAAAAAAATAAGAAACCCTAAGCTGAAAACTGAATGTCACCCAGGTTTCTGGATCTGAAGTATAAAACCCAGCGGAGTTGCCAATTTTGTGTTTTTATTCTCAAAGATGTATGAAAAAAGCCCACTTAATATTGTGGATTAAAAACAATCACAATGATATAATCAATTGCTAAATATTGTAGTTCTGCAGAAACTTATAGAAACAAAACCTGCCAAAGCCTAGATCTATGCCACAACCATAGTTAAACAGCAAAAAGAAAGAATAATTACTACAATCATCCAATGGAAACCATATATACAAATAATAGTTTTATTATAACACCTGTGAAGGGAACAAATAAATGTTAACAATCCCCCTCTATGGGATGGGTTCTTGGCTATCCTCAAACATTTTCATCTTGTGTAGAGTCTCTCTCCTCTATAATATATAAACCCAACAAAAATATGGTGTGCGATAATGAAAATAATCAGAGTTACAATAGTGAGTATAGCAATGAAAATAATCAAAAGTGAATAATGAATGGAAAACCCTTCTATTTATAACAAAATATTGAGTTATTCTCAAATAATGAGCAATACTAAAATATTATTGATCCCATTCTTGGAATAACCACTTGGAATATTTTATTATTGGTTAGGAGGGTAAAAAAATATTTAAACTTTTATTTAGAAATAATAAATAAATAAATGATTTATTTATCATATCAAGGAATAAATTAAGGAATACTAAATAAATAAGGACTTATTTAATTATTGCTAAGGGATTTAGTCAAATTTGACAAAGAATAATAATTAGTTAGTGATTAGTTAATTATTCCTCTAGAAAAATAAGATAATTAAGGATTTCTCTGTTTATTTTTCATGATTGGGTCAAATATGACAAGGAATAATAATTGAACAATGATTTGATTAGTTATTCCTAGAAGAAAATCAAATAAATGGTGATTTATTTAATTATTATTCATGGGTTTAACTATAAATTACTTAACAAATGTGGTTTATTAAGTGATTTCTTACAGTGAAAGCAATTTTACTATGGTAAAATTGGCTTGACATGATGTACTTCGGTAAATCTAGTAAATTAGGCTAGATGATCAATTTTTTGGTGATAACAGCCAGTCCTCGAAGAATATTGGTCCTTGACTACTCTTATTTTGGATTCCCTACCTCATCCTCAAAGAGTATCGAATGCGAGATACTTACCCAATCCTCCATTATGTCTTCCCAAGTGAAGACTAGAATGATGTGCTTATCTCTCCCTATTATCTGGGGAGGATATATCAATCAAACCAAGTTTGTCTCTTAAATACACAAGCTTCTTATTAGGAAGATATTTTTTCAATATGTCAGCTTCTTTCTCATCGATGGAGATATGTTGTAGTTGTAACAAACCATCTTCTACTAGCTTCTGAATGTAGTGATACTTGTTGTTTATATGCTTTGTATTTCCATGAAAAACTGGGTCTTCATACAATCTTATACAACTGGTGTTATCGCAATGTATCAATGCAACGTCCATTGGTCCTTCAAATAAGTCGCACAACAACTTCCTCAAATAGACAGGTTCTCTACTCACTTCAAAGGCTACAATATATTCAGCCTCAACACTACTCAAATAAATCATATCTTTCTTTCTTCTTATCCATGAGATCATGGAGGATCCTCAACTAAAACATCCTCTTGTAGTGTTCCTTGCGACCTGCTCACTGCCTCCCCAGTTGGAATATTTATATCGAGTAAAGTGGACATCGTTCCTCCTATCATATTTCAAGCAGTAGTGAATTGTTCCTTACAGATATCTCAATATGTAATTTGTTGTTATCCGATGATCATGCTTCGGCTCCACTTGGAACTAACTGAGAACATTCACTTCAAAACATATGTCTAGTCGAGTATTCACCAACTACATCAGTGAACCAATCAATTGTCTATACCTAGTAGGATCCACTGGGATGGATTTAGAACTCATTCTTTTCAAGTTTGTGATCATTGAGGTTGTCATTGGTTTGAAATTGATCATGTCAAACCTCTTCAACATCTTGATCACATACTTCCCTTGACCTAGGTAGATTTCATCAGGTCCCTGCTAGACTTCTAATCCCAAATAATAATGCATCAGCCCAAGGTCCTTCATATTGAATTATGCTGCTAGTTGCTTCTTGCCTTCAATTCGACCTTCCTCAACTGCCAAGAGAAGATCATCCACATACAAAAGAATTATTATAGGCTCACCCTTTACAACCTTAAAGTAAAGGTTCATATTAGCAAAACTTTTTGTGAAGCCCAATATTTGAAGGTACACATCCATCTTTTCATACCATGCCATTAGTGCCTACTTAAGGCCATATGATGCCTTCTTTAACCTCTAAACATATGTATCTCTATCTTTGAATTCAAATCGCAATGGTTTATCTTCCTCATGAATTGTGCCATTCAGGAATGTAGTATTAACATCCATTTGATGTATATTCCATCCCATCGATGCTGCCAAAGAGACCAATGATCGAATAGTTGTATACCTTATTGTTGGAAAAAATTTCCCTTCATAACTGATGCCTTCTTGTTGATAGAAGCTGCTAGCCACAAATCTTGCCTTATACTTGTCAATACTTCCATCTCACATATGCTTAATTTTGTACAATCACTTGGAAGTTACCAAAAACTCATCTTCATGCCTAGGTACAATCTCCCATACCTAATTCTTCATCATCAATTGGTACTCTTCGTTCATACCATATTTCCATTCTTGATTATTGATAGCTTCCTGAAATGTGGATGGCTATGCTTCTATTAACTTTGTAATGTATGTTGCGTACCCTCAATATCTTTTGGGCTTCTTGCTTTATCTAAATGTTCCCTTAGCTGCTCCATGACCCTCTGCATCTAATAGTTTGGATTCCAATCAATTAGGTCACTTTCTAGTCTCAGGAATTTCTATAGGTTGTATATGTTCACTTGGACCTTCATCTTCATGATTTGATTCTTATTCCTCCCTGGCAACTTCCTCTTCAAATACCGTAAGTTATTCACCATGAGAGTCCATAGGGATATATTTTGATTTCTTGAATGAAATACTTCCATCAAACATCACATCTCAACTGACTTCTATTCGATGTCCTTATTTTGTGTAGATCCTATAGGCCTTTGAAGAATTACTATAGCCAACAAATGTTCCCTTCATGTCTGATGGATCAAACTTCTTTCTCTTGTCCTTCAGTATATGAATATAAATAGGACAACCGAAAATTCATAGATGATCTATGCTTGGTTTCTTCCCACTGAAAAATTCTTTAGGCATCAATTTGTGTAGTGACCATGGGGACTTCTATTTCACATGTAAGAAGTTGTCTTTTTTTCTTCATCCTACATGAATTTCAAAGAATCTTGATCATGTAGCATTGCTTACACACTTTCTTCACTGGAT
>APFE031228051.1:0-45392 GCA_000404065.3 Pinus taeda
TTGCACGTAGGATATTCTGTACGGTCTCTCTCCTTTCATAATGACCTCCCGCGGTGCCCCTATGATTGTCCACGAGGATACTTCTCCTTTCAAACTCTAGTACATATTGTCACAACATTTCATCAAATCCCATTTTGTACAGATGTTGAGGAATGACAGAAACTTCTGCCGTGCGTCAATAGTGGGCCCTTCCCTTGTTTCGGTGTGCGATAGAAAGTCTGGTCCCATGTTCAGTCATCCAGGTTTCATAATAACATCAAAATAATACTCCTAGAACAATAGCAACCACCTATAGATTCACTGCCCCAACATAGGCTTATTGACCAGGTATTTCAATGCAGAATGATCCGTATACGTCTTAAAATGGCCTCCCAGCAAATAGTGTCTAGACTTCTGGAGCACGTATACCATGGCTGACCCTTTATGCTCAGTGGTGGTGTAGTTCTTCTCAGCCTTGGATAACCTTTTGCTTGTGAATGCTATGGGATGGTCCAATTCTCCTCTGCTAGCCTATGTCAGTACTGCTCCCAATGCTATACATGATGCATCTACATGTACATGAAACTCCTTCAAATCCAGGAAGACTAAAATCGACGCAGTGACCATCTTTTCTTTCAATACATCCAATCTTTTCTTATAGTCCTCATTCCAACATAAAGTGACATCCTTTTTCAACAAATTTTCCATAGGCGCGGTGATGCGGGCATAGCCCTTGATAAACTTCCTGTAATACCTAGTATGTCCTAAGGTTGCACGTAGTTGTTTCACACTCCGTTGTGCTTCCAAGTTAAGTATTACTACAATCTTCGCAGGATCTACCATTAGTCCTTGTTTACAAACCACATGACCCAACAGAGTCCCAAAGGGAAAACAAAACAAACACTTATTTAGATTGAGCGCGATATGGTACCTTCGACAAGTATCTAGCATCAAGCACAAACTTACCACATGGTGTTTCAACAGCCCAAAAACAGTCCAGTCATCAAAGTACACTTCCAGAAACTTATGAATAAATTCCTTGAATGCATCCATGACTACGTGCGAAAAAATCACAAGCGCATTCTTCAATCTGAAAGGCATTAAAGTGTATTGAAAATATACCCACTAGGTCACGAAGGTCATCTTGCTTCTATCCTCTAGCGTGATTTTGATCTGATGGTATCTAGAGAACCCATCAGTGAAGGAATACACTTCCTAGCCACCTACATTATCCAACACCTCATCGGTGAATGGAGTTGGGAAAGGATCATGAACACAAGCGTCATTCAACTTCCTGAGATCCACGCATATCCTTATTTAATCCTTTTGCTTCTTTTCCTATACCACCATTGGGCTTACCCAATCAAATTCTTCTATGGGCTCAATGATACCTACCACAAGCATCTTGTCTAGCTCTAAGCGGACCTTCTCCTTATACTTTGGATTGAGACGGTAAGGTTTTTGCTTAACCGGTTTCACGTCGGGTTTTAACGTGATATTCATAACACTTTGGTCTCCTATTATCCCTCTTAGCTCTGTAAACTTGGTAGGGAACAAATCATGGTATTTGTGAAGCAACCCAACGACCTTATCCATCGTCGCATCATCCCAGTAATCTCCAATCTTCTCGAATTTGGACTTCGCCTCTGTACCAATATTTACTTCTTTTGTTTTCAGTGGTGCGGTTATATCAAGATTCTCAATCTACAGTCCCTCAACTTCACAGTGTCCCTCTGTTTTTGGGATGTTAATCTTTCACGGATCCTCATCTTCTTCTTTAGCAGTCACGTTATAGTATTCCAGTGCGTGGCTCAGCTAAGTCATCCAATTGGGTTGAATCAAATCCAAAGGATCTTGTGGTATCCTAAATATCATTGCTTTCACTTCTTGTAGTGCTTCGTCAATACAGTCAAACCCCTCTTCAAAGTTCGATGTCATTATGAATCCTTCGCGCAAAATATCTCATTCACCTATACCATGGTGAAGCTCTATTTCCAAGTACTAGTTCATCGGGATGACATCCAAGGTATGACAGGATAAGTGCACCCATTCCGGTTGGGGCTTCGTTCCATAAGCCTGAGCCCATTTGGCCAAGTGGGTGCACGAATCATCCTTCCCATCATATTTGTCTGTAATTTGTACCTTCAATTTCCCAAAGCGTGTTCTCATAATCCTCCTACACTCGCACCAATCATCAAAGCTACCCTTGTGAATACCCCACCATCTTGCAGGCGTAGCATGCAGTTCCTAGTCCAAAGGCTGGAAGTGCTACTTCTCTGGTACTTACCTCTCAAATGCATCCAAAAATACATCTACATCATTCAGGTCATCATAAGTGGGTAGATTTCTTACCTTTGATGACACACAATCGAGTGGCTGTGTCATCATGTTACAGCTTAGCATGGTTACTTCATGTAGTTGATTCTGCCAGTGCTCTAATTATTCATCAAAATATGAGGTCTAGAAACTCTTGTGATCCCATGTAATTCATCCATCTGCTATTGGATTCACCCAATCTTGGTCTCGCGCTATTATCTTGTATATGCAATCCAAATCGCCACTGCTCTCATAACACAGACTGGTTCAGTATAGCGCGATCCTTTAGTAGGATCTAGGGGTACTATTACGTGGAGTGATTTCTTTTCAAATATCATCATTTGCTTATTTAGGTTGACTACCCTGTTCATATTAGTAGTCCAATCAATTCCAAGGAGCGCAGGGTAGGGGTTGTTGTCATCCACAATTTCTATTACTTCAAAGTCAGCCAACGCACTCGCACCTTCAATAACTACAATCACCCTTTGCAGCCACCCCATGGGGATGATCTTCTACTGATTTTCCATCCTTAACTAAATCAAAGGCCATTGCAGTGCAGGTCTTCCCATCCATTCCCAAGTATGATTTGGTAGGGAGTTCACATTTGACCCCAAATCCAAAATAACCTGATCCATTTCATATTCTCCTATCTACGCAATCAGTCTCATCTCTCATCCTGTCCTTGCTTTATGCTTACCAATATTTTGTACCATGCGTGGTTCACCTGGAGTATTTCCAGTGCCTCTATATATAAGCTCATGTAATCCCTTCACATCCTTACTATCATGTAACAGCTTCATGCAGGTTTCTAGAAAGTTTGTAAGCATAGAAGGGTCTATCTCATGATCAACCTTATCCTTGCTCCTTGAGGTAGAGGCCTTAATGAAGCTCTTCTTTGCTTCCATGAATGTTTCACGTGCACGCTCCGAATCAAATTCAACCTCCTTCGTCGCAGCCTTTTGAACCCATGCATTGTCTTCGGGTTGTTTCCCCTTATCATGACCTATTGTAATTCCACTTCAGAGCACTATATTAACATTTGGATCCTCATCGTGAGTCTCAGACTACATCATCTGTAGGTTCTGAGTCAGTTGAGGTGGTAGTGACCCTTTGTTGTGCATCCTTGCTATCAGCATACACAATCCCCTGTCTCATGATCAAATTGAGTACAATATTTGCACGATGATCGCGTAGGGTTAGTGCATTTGCAGACATAGTGTCTTAATCCTTTGCAGTTGTAATAGATCAGTTGTCATCGACCTCTACCAGGTCCTCCTTTTCCTCGGCCTTGTCCGCGTTGTTGAAAGCTTGATCGCTCCATCCCTGCGCTCTAGTTAGGGGGGCATGTTTCTGCCTGAACCCTATAGGCGAGTGTTCTGTCCATCATCAATTCATAACTTTTGCAGTTGCACTCATCATGCCCTACCGACCTACAAAAGTTGCAAAATAGTTGTTGTGGTGTTTGTATAAACTTCTGCAGCAAATGGCAGTTATTTGTCGTATGTTTTCCTGCTACTTGACATATAGCACACTACAACGGAGGCCCTGCGCTCGGTCCTCCTTGAGCTTTCGAACTCAAAGGAATCGGTACTCCTCCTGCAATACAGTTCACAAATACCAGGCAATGGTCATTTTCATGCCCTTGGCCTTTACATTTTAGGCACCATACCTCTTCATGCACCTCTGGTCGAGGTTTTCTATCCTACTTCAAACTTTTCATTTCAAAGCAAAGATTTTGCAACTACGCATGGATCTCCTGAACCCCTAGATTCGGATCTTGCATCGATGTTTCATGCAGTCTCATTGCAATCTCCAAGGCATCTTCCTGAGTCGTAATCTTTTGTTGTGATAGCGCAACCCTTAGGTGTGGCAGGAGCAAAGCCATAAACCATTCGTAGTGTTGTCCATCTATTAAGTTCATATTGGCTTTGTGGATTTTACACTTCAACCTCTGATCCAATTCCCAAGGTGTCTCACCTAGTTTCATAACAATTTCCTTGAACCCCACAATTGATTGTGCCTCAGATTTGGGCCAATTGAATTCTTTATTCAGCACAGTCTGGATGTCTACCACTCCAACGTTTGGGTTACCATTAGAGTACTTAACGTACCAGGTTAGCGAGCGATCCTGCAGAGCACTAACCAATGTTTATTTCTTCATGTGATCATCTGTAACGCCCTGAGATTCCCATACAGCTTTCATGAAGAACCAAAACTGGTTCGGGTCCTCATTTACCAAGCCTTTAAATAAAGGCAACTTCACTGAATTTGCCATGATAAGCTGCGGTGGAGGTGGTGGTGGTATGGCTAAAGTTGCAGGTGATGGTGGTGAAGTTGAAGTGTGTGGGTGGAGGTGGCAGTCACAGGAATCCCTATCTTATTAATTGAATTGCACCTCATGGAGAAGCCCACGCTACTCCGTCTTCGTCACCCAATGGAGGTGAAATCAATGGACTATATTCAAGACCCTTTCTTCCTTCGTTCTTGTAAGTCTTTCCACTTCACGTAGCTCTAAACACCAATGTAGCTATATAACCCATTTTTCACACAATACCATCTCAATCCAGGTATTCAAATACTTCAAGTACTTACCTTGTAGACCCTTGAAAAAGCATCGCTCTACCTCGCTGTAACTAACTGATGTATCGATCACGAATTTAGTAAAAAAATCGTCCTATGATGCGATCGAACCAATGATCCATAGCATGGGTGATCTTATCCCCAGAGGCTTCTAGTCTCTGTACTAACTCTGGGGTCCAGACAATAAGACCGTCAAGTCTCCACCTTCCTTGGCTATCTGCTAGCTTCACGATCCACTCATATAACTCAACTGGAAAGGAACAGAAAAAGATCTCATGGATTTCTGTATATAGGTACCTATCTAGCCATTGTTCCTTTGTTAGTCATAGATTTTTGTTCTCCTGCGCTGCGAATTCGTGGATCTTCCCGTCCAACCAATCTTCAACCTCTTTCTTAGTTGGATTCCAATGATATGACATCGCATATCTCTTATGCAGATTTTGGTCTTGGCAACGGAACCATTTTTTGGCTATTTGGGGCTTGACCCAGGTTCAACGTTAGTTAGCCAAACAAATCCCTACACTATTGGACCTTTCAGCATTAGTCTACAAAGCATGGATCGAAGTCTCACACGAAGCAGTATGGGGGGATGCTAGAACCATGTTTCTGCACCTTGAGATGGTCATGATGTCGGTTTATACCCTTTGTTCCTACTTTCACGCAGGTCACTACGTTCTAGGGCTTTGTCAGTCTAGCCCTTTATTCCTCCCTTCAATACCTCCAGAAAGGAGTACAATTGACCTCCACAACCTTAACCCATGATCTAGGTGCTTTCATGTTGCTATTATAGCTAGTTGTATAGGTTCCCAAGTTATCTCAAGTGTACTACTCATCTTACTAAACAGTCACAGTTAGCGTTGCGTAAACATATATTCTTATTTGCGTTCAATAAGCTAATACAATCACATACATTTGCACATCACATGAACATGGTAAATTAAACCTAAAACACAATATAACCAGATGCATTAACAAAAATAGATGCACAAAATTTTCAAAATACTTCTCTTTATTGATATCTTCAAATTATTACAGGCTCTATTCAACCTGCACACACAGCTGCAGGGGTCTACGCACTCAGCTGTGGACTTCTACCCTAGGCCTCTTCACACTCAGCTGCAGAGCCTCTACCTATGCTAAGACCCAAAACACATAGACTTCGCTATCAAGACTCTTCACTCCATTATTTGATAAAGACTTCTAACTTCCTTAGAGCTTACTTACTTAGCTCTTTTTATACAATCCCATAGTCCGCGGACCATTGGTGGATCTTTGCAACCGACTTTACACTTTACAAAATAATGGTGGACAACCCTTTATGACTCATGACACCTTCATGCTCCACGACCACAAAATGCAGAGACTTTACAACTTTATTACAAAAATCGACCCAAAACATGGGATTTTAGCCCCAAAACTGTCCTTGGGGATCCTGTTCCCAACAGGGATGGTCTTGCTCATTATTTAATAGAGAAATAAGTTGAAAATTTAATATTGAAAAATAGGATACATGATCTCGAAGAATCTCTTAATCCAACACCCCTATTCATGACTCCATTATCTATTCAAGAACTCTAATTAACAATAACTCTTGGAATACCCAAAGGATCAAAAGGATACAAAGTTGTTGATATGAATTAGAACATATGTCACTGTGAATATTGTTAAGAGAATTCATTTTATAGAAGAAGCTTGGGTAAACTTCTCTACATTTGAGAGATTTATATTAAACAGTTAAATAATTTTCTAAATGTCTATGAAGGGACCTCGAGAATGATAAACAATTTTCTTAAAATGACCTAAATAATTTTGTGAATTACAATAAGCTTTCTTATTCAAATCGAGAGACATCAACAAGGTTTTTCTCTACCAAAAAGGATTAAACAAATAAAAAAAAGAAGGTTTGTTAGGATTAAAATGACTGAAGATGGCCTTGGTGAATGTTTGAGTAATCTAGTATATGGAGAAAATATTTATGGAGAGCGTAGGTATATGAAACACATTGTGAGAGGTCCCATATTATATATTAAATCTTCCTTCTCCATACACATCAATAGAAGAATCATCCCTAATCAAAATAGGTGTTCCACTATGAGTCTCCACTTAGTGTGAGAAAGCATGTAATGGAGAGGGCATACAATGAGTTTATCCTTAATCAAGAATTCAAGTGTTATTAGAAGAGGTGAGAGAAATTAAAGGCATGAACCTTACCTTTTTCTTCTACCAACATGTTTCTAGAATCACAATTGACTTTACACCAAAACCCATAGGTGTTAGTAAATGGATGCATCACTAGAGTGAACAAATCCTCAAGAGGTTGTTAGACATGTGTCGTGAAACATGTGAGGAGCATTGGATTTCATTCGTCCAAAAATATCCCCCTAGTGGGACCCAAGTGTGTTTCGAATTGAGACCTTTTGCTCTGATACCACTTGTTGGAATCACGATTGTCATTACACCAAAGCCCGCAGGTGTTAGTAAACATATGGATCGCTAGTGAAACATGCACGTAGAACTGAATTTTATTTGTCTGACACTTGTTCCTCTACTTCTTATTGGAATTATCAAGAATTTATTCCTCAATGTTATGCTAATGAAGAGGTTGTGCCATGAGGTTAATTTTATTCTTCATCCATACATTGTCAGGATGGAATCCTTTGTTGCAACATATGCACTTAGTTGTATCCTCCTTTGACTTTCACCCCTTGGAATTTGAACTCTCCTTAGTGGTATTTTTCTTTCCTTCTTATGTTTTGGTTCCTTTTTACTCTTGTGTTTCTTCTTGTCCTTCTTAGTTTCTTGTGATGCCAGCACATGGGCCTTGAATGACTTCAAAGCCACCATATGAATTAGTTGTTTTTAACCTTAAACCAAATATTGTATAAATTTATTCAAAGAAGGAATATTCAAACTTTAACCCATAGACAGTTAAGAAGTAGGAAAAGAGGAAACAAATATAAAATATTTAGGTCCTAGCTTTAAAATAATTGAAAGAATTATCTACTCTTCCTTTCTATTAACGTTATGAGCGATTACCTATTGAAGCAAAGTATAATACTTTGAAAAGAAGTCCTCTATACTGCAAAAAATTCTTGGGTGAAATGATATTAGCTCATCCTCCAATTGATTTCCTCTCAACTCATCTAGTTGTTCTCCAACTTGGTGCATACCTTGTTGGGTGTGTTACAAGCATCAATGTGGAAGCGAAGGTTCAGGGAAATTGAAAAGAAGAGATTATATAATATATTATAACTTGTGATCATACATGGGATGATATGCATCAGCATTCCTATAGTTTACCTTGGGATGTGTTTACTCCAGTGAATCCATCTACCTAGAATGCTATCAAAATGAATGACTCTCTCCTCTAGAAAGGTTGATTGGTTCAAGAATGACATCCCTATCCACACAGATTTGAGGAAGGTAACATGGCCAATTTTTTTCCCACCATGAAGGTGTATATATATATATATATTATTACTATCACAAAAAACATTCTTCTTGGATAAAACTATTATCTTAAAAGGGTTTCTACCTATAAGGTTCGTTTCCAAGAAGTCCATGATGCCTTTACTAGGTCTTATTCAAAGATGGTAAGACTTATCAACACCATTGCTGAAGATCATATCGATATGCTTTTGTAGAAATAACATTGTATCCATCCTACTAAGGCTTGTACTATCAAAGTGATACTTTATTAGCTTATTAGACAAGATTCATCTATCTAACTGGATACACTTAATGGGTCTCTGAAATACCCCCATCACTATAAAGAAACAAGACACCATTCAAGTATCTATTAATTTCCATGATATTTCATGTTGAGTCTTGCAAAGTACATATTATCTAACCAAAACATAGGAAGTATGCAAATTGTTAACTTACTGTAAGGATACCCATTTCCTAACACATTATCCAATCACACTTGATGTAATAAATAATGAGGATAAAATAGAGAAAACTAGTTGGTTTTTAGGAAATATGTGATTGGAATGGGAAATTGAAGGGCTTATGAGATCCCTTTAGTTCCCCCCTAACTTCCCCTCTATTAGGGTAACATAAAATAAAAAATTACCAAACAAAATTTAGTCAATGCATCATCAAGAAGATAATTTATTACATTTACATTTACATTTACTTTAGTATGCATATGAACATAAGTAATCAAATCACATATTTACATTTTGCATTTATCATATTTGCATGACACCTATCATATAAAAAATTGTTTCCATAATACACACAAAGGTAAACAAAAATGTCAAAAAGTGTTCATGTGGGAGTCCATCACTCTAAAGTTGGTGTAGGCTTATCACATGCTAAGTACACAAAGGTGGCCATACTTCATGCCGTGGTCATCCTTCATGCCATATCTCATGCCGTGGTCATCCATAACTACCCTCCTCAAAACTGGGGACTAGTCCAATGATACATTGGTCCATGTAGGCATATCATGGTCCTCAAGGTCCTTCCATCCATATTTTGATACTCCGTGCAACAATTGATCTAGTTGATCTCACAAATCATTTATTGGTCAACTTGAACTAGTGAATGTATTTATGCATAAAACATAATCACTTATCCCATGCTCTGCTAGGTGGGAGAAGAAGCTCTAAATGTCCTTGTAATTCACTCCTTCGTAAGGACAACCCTCAATGTGGATCGCCCATTTAATCCCAATGAGAAAAGAATTTAGGGAAAAAACATTTATTATAGCACGAGCTTGTCCCTATCTCAATAATAATCCCCTCAATGTAGATTGCCCATTTAATCCCAATGAGAAAAGAATTTAGGGAAAAAAACATTTATTATAGCATCACCTCATCCCTATCTCAATAATTATCCTCGCCTATTCAGCCTTCCCTGTTTGGGAATCCACACAAGGGGATAGACAATCATAATGTTCTCACACAAAAAGCAACTAAGTCAACCCCAAAAATCAACCATAAAATCAACGAAGTCAACCTCAAAAATCAACCAAGTCAACCCCAAAAATAAGGTAAAATTACCCAACACCATTAAATGCATATTAATAGTAAACTTTGAAACAAAAATACCACACCAGGTTGCCCAGAAGACCCATTAATATGTGTTGCCCCAAAAATCATTATTTTAAAACCTCTTGAAAATTTGTGGGGATGGAATGTTTCTTTTAGGTGTGGACGTCATCAAATCAAACCCAACCCAACCCAACCCAACCCAACCCAAATTAAAATAATTTCTTTCTTTCTTAGTATTTCTTTTCTTTTTACGTGTAGACATCATTTTCTTAGAAGCCATCTCCTATTTTGTTCATATAATATAAGTATAGCATAACCTAACCGTCTCTATATTCCTATTTGTACCTTACAACTCTCCTCAACTCTCTCCGGCTTTAACAAACTACTATAGCCTCCGCGACTCTCTGCAGCTTTAACAAACTGCTACAGCCTCCGCGACTCTCCGCGGCTTTAACAAACTGCTACAGCCTCCACGACTCTCCACGGCTTTAACAAACGACAGGAGCGAAGGTATGTAATATCTTCCACATCGAAATTTCTGCGGTGCCATTTTTGTTGACGAGTTGACGAGTTGATTAATGTCTAGTCTCTTTAGAGTGTTATATAAATAGAATTACTCATGCTGAAAATATATTGAATAAAATTAATTACTTTCTAATAAATATAAGTTGGTTTTGATATAAAATGTGTTAAATTTTGTAATTTGTATTTGTATTTGTATTTGGTTTTTAATTCCTGTGGTATATTCAAATTTGTTTTAAAAAGAATGAATAACTTTTGTGGGATCTTTGTTAGAGAGGAGAAAAGAGGAGGCTAAAGCAATGCACGACAAGTACCCCAATAAGATACCTGTACTCTCAAGTTATTTCTTGGATGGTTAGATCTTTTAAATATTTTGCTATATAATATTATTTCAAAAGCAAAATCTAATTTCAATAGTTTTGTTTTTGCTGATTAAAACTTCTCATGAAGAGTGAATCTTTTCTTATTGATTCTTGCAGGTTATTGTTGAAAAAGCAGAGAGAAGTGACATACCAGATATTGATCAGAAAAAGTAAGACTCTTTTATCAAATAACTTATTGTTCTTTGATTCTCTCACACTTGATAATTATTAGAATACATGTTTAAAAAAATTGCTTATTTGCCAATGGAATGACTATAAGTAACAATGTTGTAATAATATAATGTGTTCATAATTTGTGGATGCCTCAAGAGTATGGTCAACTTTTTTAAAATTAATGTTACTATCATTTTTTATTTTCAGATATCTGCTTCCATCAGATTTTACCGTGGGACAATTTGTATATATTATACGTAAGAAAATAAAGCTCACTCAAAACAAAGCAATATTTATTTTTGTGAACAATGTGCTCCCACCAACTGGTAAGTTCAATCGAATCAATTATAACATAGTTACAACTTTTCCACTATTACTCTTTGTCATTACTTGGTTCTAAGTTAAACTTCATTGCTATCTCCTTTTTTCCATAGAAAAAACATTTAAAAAAAACTGAGCATTTTGTCATCTAATCCTTATCTATGTTAAAGCTTATCAATTTCTTATGGTGTATTTATTTCTATGCAGCTGCTCTAATGTGTACTGTATATGAGGAGCACAAGGATGAAGATGGGTTTCTTCACTTTACATATAGTGGTGAAAATACTTTTGGCCATAACATTGAGGCTTATTTATAGCCTTAAGAAACTCTTATTTCTCACCATTTAAATATATTGCGAATGAAATTTAAAGGGAACTTTTGTATGTATATGGATACCAGAATTAACATTCTAGTTACTATGTACAAAATGCTTTAAAAATATTTATTGTGTGCATATTGCCAAAATATGTAATCTACATTACCATTTTACATATTTTGAGACTTTAAATTTGGATTATTATTAACATTGTCATTTCTGATTTATATATTTATAAGAAATATCTAGTAGGTAATATCATCTCTTTATTTCTTTTCCTCAATTTTTGGTAGAGATTAAGTTTGGAGAAGAGATGTGTATGTGCTTTAGATATTTTACCTAAGATATTTTACATATTTTGAGACTTTAAATTTGGATTATTATTAACATTGTCATTTCTGATTTATATATTTATAAGAAATATCTAGTAGGTAATATCATCTCTTTATTTCTTTTCCTCAATTTTTGGTAGAGATTAAGTTTGGAGAAGAGATGTGTATGTGCTTTAGATATTTTACCTAAGATAAAGTCAGTGGTGAAGTTTTTTATACAAGTTTAATACATAAAGTTAGTGTGAAGCCTTACCATACTATTTTAATATATAATTTACAATGCATGGATGTAAAATAGTTTGGAAGTGGTATTCAAAGTGGCATTAAGAGTGTACTAGGTGATATCAACTATTCAATGTACTCATGGTGTTTTTTAATAAAACAAAAATATGGATTTTTTCTTTTTGTTACTTTGTCAATTCATTTTATTGAAGCTACTAATATAAAAAAAAATATTTAAATGAATATAAGCTAGAATAATCCATTTTAACGCCAGAGGGATCAAATCTCTTTTTACTCTGAAAGTGGTTTGCATCTCAACAGATTTGATCGGATCAAATCTCTTTTTACTCTGAAAGTGGTTTGCATCTCAACAGATTTGATCCCTCCCTCCCTTGGTAGATCTAGAGTTAAGATGGATCTAGAATGATTTAATTCCCCCCTTTAAATTAGTTATATTCTATGAATACCATGGGTGAATACTACGAAGTTATTTTTATTATATTGTAAATTTTTTTGACCAAGTAATTTATTTTTTTCACATTGTTTTTATTTTATTTTCACCAAGTTAAAATGTTTACATTACATTTAAGTAATGCAAACCTCTTTCTGAGTGCAAAGCTTGAGAAGAGGAACATTAGACACTATAAAATAGTGTCTCTCTCTTTGTGTGTGTCTTATTAATATTTTTATATATCAATCTATATGGATGTATATGAGTATATTGCAATATTTTTATTATTAATATTTTTTAAAATGTTAAAATTACAAATCTTTGTCATATCTTGAAATAGAAAGTACCTATTAATGAAATAAAAATTCTTTCACTCTTTTTCTTTCTCTCTATATATGTTGTTTGATGTTAAACTCTTGTAAGCATACATATCAAGAATAAAATAAGTTACACACCTCTATAGTGAAACTGTTTGTTGGCAAATTCACAAAACCCATTGGGATGAAATACTATCATCCTTGTGACACAAGAGGGTTGAAAATGAAAAACATTCTCTTAGATTTTCCATAGTATACTTGGATTAAAACTAAAATTCAAAATGTTTGCCACATTATGAACCTTTTTAACCATTTATCATAAAAGACTATGTTGATATTGAAACACTTCATGTTCTTAATAAATGGATGTTGTTGTTCATTATAGTTTTAATTACACCATGAAATATTGCATATATTGGACTATATCATGAGTTAACTAATAAATCAAACCACACATTTACATAGTAATTTTACTGTTGAGCTACTTCCACTAATGTTTCCTTAGGTTTAAAGAATTATTTTGTATTTTTTTCATAAATAGAAAGTGGTTTTGCTTGTTCTTATTGTGTCATCCATATGGTAATTAATTTTGTTTTGTGACTTTAACGTTTCCTCTGGCTTAAAGATTTTTTTTGTATTTCTTTCGTAATTATAAAGTGGTTTTTCTTGTTCTTAATGTGTCATCCATATGGTAATTATTTTAGAAAAGATAAAAGTGTGGAATCCTCCTAGGATAAGGGCAAGAGATGATGAAGAAGAGGAAATAAGGCTTAGATTCTAAGTCATGGTAGGTCAAAATGAGGGATTCCAAAAGAGGAAAATAAAACTGTGTGAACACCAACACATAACAGAGGTGCTAACCTATGGTATCCATGTATATGAAAACTCTACTACCAAGTTATGACATGAAAAAAGAGGCAGGTTAATATTGCAACTTGATGGGGTCGGACCTAAGGTACAATGAGGATGGCAATGACAATCAATGATGAAAAAAATATATCAATAAGATGCCTACCCCTATATGTCAGGTTCAAGAGAAATGCACCTAAGATGAGGTGGATGCCGCAATTAAAACACCACCCTATCCTTCAAAAACCATGCAAAAATACTAGATCCATGTTTAAATCACATAATGAAATATATATACACACACACACACACACACACAAACACACAAACACATACATACATATATACAAAACTAAAATGCATATATACAAGGTGTAACACAATCTAGTAGGCCATGCCAAGTTGTTCCCACTACTGGGAACATGTCACAGATTCTCGTACATGAACTCATGGTTTTTTGTGGGTAACATTTGGTGCACCATGATGGGGCCATGCCATAGAGACTTGAACTACGAAATTCCTAAAGGTTGATGATACCAAGGAAAACCTAAAACCATATCATTATTAGGAATGACTCTACTACCAAGTTATGACATGAAAAATGAGGCAGCTTAATATTGCAACTTGATGGGGTCAGACCTAAGGCACAATGAAGATGGCAGTGACAATCAATGATACAAAAAATATGGTAGTAAGATACCTACCCCTATATGTGAGGTTCAAGAGAAATGCACCTAAGATGAGGTGGATACCATAATTGAAACACCACCCTATCCTTCAAAAACCATGCAAAAATACTAGACCCATGTTTGTGTGTATCTACTGTTATGGTCAGTATTCTCCATATTCACCCAATTCCTAAATTGTTGAGCATTGGTGGTCTAAAGCCTTGTAGTCTGAGGGTGTTCATGCATGTCTAGAGTGAAAACAGAGTAAAAGTGGTTATCTAGCTTGAACCAAAACATCATACCTTCCAATAAACTTCTGCAAAAAATAATTTGATTTATATGTTACCAGGCATCTCCAAGCTACAACCTAGGAGAGTTTCTTGGAGCTCTAACAGAACCCATTGATGACGCTACTGTTACACAAGAACTAGCAGCTAAAACAAAGCATCCCACTGTGTTTGACCTAGAAATGTAACACAAGAACCTGTTGACGATGTTGTTGCTACACAAGAAACAATAGTTAAGGCAGAGGTTCCCCCGGAAGAAGAGGTAAGAGTTGATCCACAAGAACCTGTTGATGAAGCTGTTGTTACAAAAGAACTAGTAGTCGAAGTAGAAGGGCCACCCCCACATGAGTTCTTAAACATCTCACACACACCCAGGAATCTCATTCTATTTTTGCTATGCTTGCTAAAGCATTCGTCTCATATTTCCAGTTACCTATCCGTTATGACACTAGTATGGAGCTATTGACTTCATTTCGTCAGTCCTCAACCACTCACCTTTCCGACCATGTTAAAGAGTGGCATTGAAGGAAGAGCACATGTCGTGCCCCACCCTTCGAAGACCATGTCTATATAGATTAGTTTCTTAGGAGAATTTTAGCACCCATTGGAAAATATGTCGCATCCCATTTTCCTTAGAACTAGGAGGAATCTTTCCAAATTGCTCTAAGGTATGACCTGATTTATGCACAATCCAATTATGTTTATACCGTCATTCCATACCTTCCCCGTCTTAGAGGTGTCAATGCACCACGGGCATCTCACGTCACCGACATTATCGTTGGAACCCTTTCACATCCTTTGCCATAAACTCATCCAAGTTATGGCTTTCCACAGGGGGGCACCAGTTCCTCTAGCACTCATGCCCCTCTTGCTAGCAACATGCTTTTAGGGCCCCAGCCTATCTACCAAACCGTTGCTCCTCCTTATGCACAGTTGAGTGCTCCAGCCCCTCAAGCATTAGCGCTACAACCTCCCATGCATCCTTAGCCCCAGCAGCCTCCACCCCGTTAGGGTTAAGTGTTTACACAACGGAGTGTGACCAATCCCCAAAAAATGAAGAAAATGAATAAGGGGAAGGGTAACAAGGGTAACCAAGGTAGTCAATGTAATCAACTTAGTGAACCCTAGGGGAACCAACCTAACACCAACAACGATCCAGGTGGATGTTGGTGGCCACCCACCTATCCCATTTCGACCCCCGCAATTGTCTCCTTCAATTTTCAGTTTCCGTAATTGTAGCACAATTTACTATTTTTAGCATTTCTTTTCGGGTCCTGAACTTCCAGAGCCATTTTGAGGCCCTAAACGACGTTTTTTGGGAAATCTGAGGGCAACATGGGTCCATGGACTGATGTTGCCCTTCCCAAAGTGGTATTTCTCTGATAGATCTTTCTAACGAGCTATCATACGCGTCAATTTGGCGTTTCATCTTCTAGGGTTAGGTTTTGGAATGTGAAGGGTTTTCCATTGTTTCTAAACAATAAATAGGCCTTCGAGCCTCATTGTAAAATAGTTCGGAATAGTTCAGAGGCATGTAGCCGCCACATCTCTTCCTTAGAGATAAGCTACCATCGGCCTAGCTGGTTTATTTCCATTTCTGGTTGTGAGCATGTTTCGGTATTTTCCATTAATGAAATGAAGCATTATTTCCACTGCATCTCTGTGTATATTGTTATCTCTGTATTTTATTGCATTCCTGTTTAAATCTAGATCAGTGGTATCAGAGTGGTCTGCTTTTTCTCTGTTTTTCTTTGCATGTCACCAACGAGGTCAGGATATAAGGAGTTAGCGCTTGAATTGGTCGAACCTTTGCAAGACCAACGTCGCAAATCCCGACAACCTCCCATGGCGGATGAGAAGAAAGATGAGGGGGCAGGAGATCCTATTAAAATCTTGCTCGAAGAAGCCCTCGAGCGACAACGAAACGCGATGATGGACAACTTTGCCCAGATCCTTCAGCAGCTACCCAAAAGCGCATCGGCTTCCAGCAGCTACTCTGGAAACGCCACGCCCTTTAAGGTACAAGTTAATTTTGAAATCCCCATATTCGAGGGTCAGATAGACGCAGATGCGGTAGATAAATGGTTAAATCTGCTGGAAGGGTATTTTTCTGTTCATGAATTTTCAAGTCGGGAAAAGATTGTTTTCGCTCTTCTCAAAGCAGCCCCCCACATCAAGGACTCGTGGGAAACCTAATGCAAGCAGAAGGATGAAAGTAGAGGCTCACTATTTTCAGCCGCACCCACTTGGGATTCATTCCGAGTTGCCATGAAGGAGCAGTACTACCCTGTCAAAAGCTATGAGGACAAATACATCAAATGGACCACACTGCGGCAAGGACGAGACCAAGATGTGCCGGAGTTCACAAACATTTTTCATACCCTTCGCACATAGTTGGGTATCAAATATTCTGAGCTGCATCTGGTACTCAAATACCGCAGTTGCCTACATAGATACATCTAAGAAAAGATGGAGTTCTTGAACATCTCTTCACTTGGCACAGCATACCGATATGCTGTCAAAATCGAGCAAAAGTTCAAACAGAAGAAGCGAGACTTTGGATCTACAAATCCAAAGCCCAAAAGAAAAAGCCAAGGCGGGGTGGCCCAAGACAACCCGTCAAAGCCCCAAGAAAAGAACAACACCACGAAGCCGAAGAAGGACACAGGAAAGTGGTGTGAGTTCCACAAGAGTCCCACTCATAACACAAGTGAGTGTCGGACAAAGCAGTCGCTGGTGGCTGAGTTGAAGGCTTCCGAATCAGATGCATGTTCTGACCCCGAGCCAGAACCTGACAAGGGGAATGGAAAAGGGAAGCAGATCATTGATGCGAATCCCAGCGCCACTGTTGCCATTGCCAAGATCCAGAAGAATGAGACCGAAGAGCGAGAGGAGGGGAAACATCTTTTCCACTCACAGATGTTGGTGAAGGGTTCACCGCTATAATTCATTGTCGACAGTGGCAACCAAAAGAACCTTATTTCAGCAGAGGTCATGAAGCGGTTGGGCCTACCGACTACACCACACCCATAGCTGTACAGTATCGGGTGGCTTCATGAAGGACGAGATCTCAAAGTTCGCCAGCAGTGCCGCCTTCCCTGCAACATCAAACCATTCACAGACGAGGTATTGTGTGATGTTACACCTCTGGATGTTTTTGATGTATTATTAGGCCAGGCATACTTGTGGAGGCGACATGCTGTGTATGAGTCAAGGCCTCATGCTGTCATTATTTCTTTAAGTAATTCATTATACAGGATACCGGAGGTAGCCCCACCTACCGCCACCTCTTTGATCACTGCTAAGAAAGGCAACAAGCTTATCTCCCAAACCAGGAAATTCATCTATATGGTTCGCTCCTAAAGTAAGGGGAAAATTGTTGCTACATCCATGACCCCCGCAAAGGGTTCCTCCACACAGCAGCAGCAGCAGAGGGATACGGTCATGACAGAACATAGGAACAACTTCTCCTCACCCACAGGGGTACCACACAAGTTTCAGGTGGGTGACAAAGTTTGGTTACATCTGTAGAAAGAACGCCTTACCAGAACCCATCAGAAACTCAGACCACTCCGACATGGTCCTTACACCAGTACTAAGGCTACGTGCAACAATACTTTGAAGCACATCATTCCTCCATTCCTTCGCCTGCACCAAGTGTTCAATGTGGATTGTCGTCGACCATGCTTCCCACCATCACTGGACACATCAGAGATTGTAGGACAAGTTCAGCAGATGGAGGAACTCAATGCAATGGGGACCGTTGCTTCCTAAGGGGGGAGGAATGATCCAGGTGGATGTTGGTGGCCACCCACCTATCCCATTTGGACCCCCACAACTGTCTCTTTCAGTTTTTCAGTTTCCATATTGTAGCACAATTTACTATTTTTAGCAGTTTTTTCAGGTCCTAAACTTCCGGAGCCGTTTTGAGGCCCTAAATGACGTTTTTTGGGAAATCTGGGGGAAACATGGTAGTTCTCGGATAGATCTTTCTAACGAGCTATCATATGCATCAAACGGAGATCGTATGCAAAGTTACGACCTCGGGAAATTGATGTACCAATTTACCCAAAACGGGGCCCATAATTTGCCATTTCATCTTCTAGGGTTAGGTTTTGGAATGTGAAGGGTTTTCCATTGTTTCTCAGCAATAAATAGGCCTTCGAGCTTCATTGTAAAACAGTTCGGAAGAGTTCAGAGGCATGTAGCCGCCACATCTCTTCTCAAAGATAAGCTACTATCGCCCTAGCTGGTTTATTTCCATTTCTAGTTATAAGCATATTTTGGTATTTTCCATTAATGAAATGAAGCATTATTTCCGCTGCATCTTTTTGTATATGGTTATCTCTGTATTTTATTGCATTCTTGTTTAAATCCGGATCAAACAACCAGCAATAAGGCAACCAATCCAAGAATAACAAGGCTATTCGTATGAACATGCCTTGTGCATTTGTGGTGAACATGACCATTATATACATGAGTGTCCTCTCTTACCCCAGATGCACCTTATGTGGGAAGCTCAAGCAGCTTCTAGATGTCAACAATCACCTCAGAATCCCACGCCATCTCAACCGATAATGCTTACAAATCCTTTCCCTCAGCAAGGATTTGTTTCTACTCAACCTTAGCCAGGTCAAGCTACCCATCCCCCCCAACCTTCTAGTCCTAGTGAATACCATATCCTTATGATTAATTCTGATGATGTTAATCCCTTCGATATCAACTTGCAAACTTGGTTACATCAATATGACAAGCCATCGACTTTGTCCGCCACTAAGTCCAAAACCAAAGTATCTGTTGAGCCTCTTATGACACCAAATGGTCTGTTACATATCCATCAACCTAAATTTGAGGTCATTCCAAAGATCCCAAAGGGACCATTATGCCATAATGCAGCTTCTAACCAAGCTGCCAATACATAGAGTATAGTAGATGACTTGGCGCAATCACCTGCTGCCATGTCGATGTTGGAAGTCCTCCAGTCATGCCCATCTCAAAATAAATCTCTACTAACTACCTTGGGCGTAGTAGATCCTTCTGATGATCGTTTGATTGTCTTCCTTGTTGATACATCAGAACAACCCCCATTCCCTTCATCTGTTTCTTTCCAGATACTAGTCTGAGCCTGTAATGCCATCATCTCTCGATGCATTATTAACAAAGGAGCATCCACCTATGTGATGTCTGCTACAATTGGAAACAACTCAAGTCACTTGAGTTGGCCCCCTCCACCATTAATTTGCGTGCTTGGGACAGACACTCATCCCAGCCCCTTGACATGTACCGCAATTGTCCAATGACCCTTGTGAGTAAGACTGTTCATGTCAACATTGAGGTTATTAATGCTCCTTTGGATTACAACATTCTATTAGGTCATAGTTACACATATGCCATGTCGGTCATTGCATCCACGGTGTTTCGCAATATGTGCTTCCCCCATCAAGGGAAGATCATTACCATTGATCAATTGAATTACTACGAGCCGACATCCGTGACTTCCCCGGATTCCATTATGACATCCTTATCAGATAAGCAGTCTCCAACTCATCTTACCAATGTTTCACTAGGAGTATATAAAGATTCCTCATTGTTGGGTTCTTTCCTTAGTCCTCCCCCTCTCATCTCAAAGCCTACCTCTATGAGTGTTTGCATGTTACAAGCATCATGGGTTGCTCTTAAGCAATATGGTACATCCAATCAATAGCCAGCTCCTCAGCACCCCATTTTTGTCATCCCAGTTAGCCCTCTAGATCCACCCCCCAAGACCTCCTCCATTTGTGGGTGCCTCTCCTATGTTTTGACCAAGAATTGTTCCTCTAGGTCTCAACCATCTAGGAGTTATTCCTCCGGAACATTACCCTATAGGCCAAATATCATTTTTCTTCCCCCCTCTGGGAGTATTTTCTGTCCTTGTCATGGCTTTTCTAGTCCTTCCTAGCATGAATTTTTGGATCCTAGTATGGTACATCAACCCCCTTGCAAGCATTCCTCCTGGTCAGCTAAGACATTACCATGCTTTGAACCCGGTTCAAACGGTCCCTACAATCCCTGTCATAGCTTCAGATCCATCAAAACGCCAACATGAACCCACTCCTATTGCACAAGAATCCAGACATGGGCGCAAAGATAAGAGAAAAGAATCGAAAGATAAGGCTCCCAAAGCTCCTTCAACACATAAAACCCTAAAGCCATCACCTCCCTGTGTTTTGTGTAAAGTTGTTGGGAAGGCTACCAATAATTGTCCCGAGCTTCCTCATCTCAAATCTTTGGTTCATGAAATGTTCATTGAGTCAAATATCCTTGAATTCCATGTTAACTTGCTTGGTCCACCCAAAAAACTCAGAATGTTGCGCACAAATCACCCTTGTGGCCTGTGTGATCATCATGGTCTCTATTCCCATTGTTTCGCTCGTCTCAATGAATTTTGTGATTGCCTTGAAGCACTTCATGAATACGAGGCCACTCATACTAGAACCCCTACTTCTCTACCCGTGGATTCTGGTACCCCTAGTCAACTAGAATAGAGGGACTCTGGTCCCACCATCGTGATCCCTCCCCCCAATGTTGAGATGACAGACACCACAGGCCATATCCTTTACCTATCATCGTCCTTGAGTTCCTCACATGCAAACCTTTCTGAGGTTTCTGTGCGTGCTTCTATCGAACTTATTTCAACAGAATCGTAGGTCGCAACATACATAGATCCTTTATCTACTAGCTCATCATCTACCATTCCAGATGATGCGTATTTGAACCTTCTTTCTCAAGTTGATGCACCAGGTAACGCTACTGCATCATGTAGTATGTCTTCATTCTGTCCACTCATCTTCTAGTCTGATGAAGACATCATGGAAGCTATGTCTACCCTTGATTACCCTTGCACTTAGGCAAGGGGGCATATTTTTGAGGATTTTGAAGGCCATGTCCTTCCTAATTCTCCCAGTTCACTCTACCTTAAGAAATTTTACCCATAACATCTCCCATTGATTTGTGGGTATTTATTTTTGTCATGCATTTAGGTAGGTTGCATCACTTCTTTTGATGATTTGACACTTCAACAGGAATCCATTTTTCCAATAAGGGTCACTTCGTTGCCTCTCAAAATCAAATTTATTCATAAAGAGACACTTGTACTTTAAGGACCACCTCCCCTTATTATACTTGTCATACCATGTGTCAAATTTCGTCATGAGTAACCATCAGTTACTCATGTTTTCGTGGTCCCCACCAAGCCTATTTTGTGTGGTAGCATCATCATGTCAACCTTGTTCAGAGCATCCACGATGAGTCACCCTTGCATCCATGGAGTCTGTTTCACGTCCCATTATATCATGTCACACTATTCCATCCATATTTGCATATAATTCATCATGTGTTGCCCATTTTGTCCTCTAGTCATACTATCCCTATCCCCTCCGGAGTTAAGTTAGTCATTGCCAGGTCAACCATGCACTTTATGCTTTGACAAGGGAAGTCATTTGTTTGTCCGTTAGTACCACTTTTTCCATCATCCCTAGTGTCATTCCATCAGTCACATTACTATTTTCCCTCATGCCTTAGTTGAGGATCCTCATTACCTCACCTATCACGGGCCCTATTCTCTCGACATCAGCTCATTTATTCTAGAAGAATGACCTAGTGGGAAATGTATCTTGGTTCCAACTTCCATTCTTGTTCAGCTCCTCAAATTGAGTAGAGGGACTCATTATTTCCATTTTACTTGTTTGTTTAATGTTCGTGATTCATACACTTGATGGTCTAGTGATGCAGCAGATTGTATCAGTGATTCTTGGGTGTGTGTGTGTGTGATTTTTTAGACCTCATGAGGGGGTGGCCCTTTAGGTAGCCCCCCACATACCCGCATGCACTCTCGTCACTAAACGAATAGGATTCCTGTCCTACAACATTCTCCAATACTTCATCTAGAATGACATATGAAATGGATCATGAACACAAGCATCATTTAAATTTCTTAAATCTACACAGATCTGAGTTTCACCCTTTGTCTTCTTTTCCTGAAACACCATAGGACTAACCCAATTTGATTCCTTGACAGGTTCAATAATACCGATTACAAGCATCTTATCAAATTCTTTGCACACTTTTTCGTTGTACTTAGGATTCAACCAATATGGGTGCTGCTTCACTGGCTTCACATCTGGCTTCATAGTTATCTTCATGACAAGGAGATCACCTACTATCCCCTTCAGATCAGAGAACTTGGTGGGAAACAAGTTCTGATACTCCTGCAATAACTCTGCTACTTTGTCCACTCTGTCCTCATCCCAATACTGACCTATGTTTGCAAACTTTGGCTGTGCTTCTGACCCAATATTCACTTGCTTAGTATTCAAGGGCTTTGAGATGTTAGGGACTTCTACCTTAGGCCTCATGACTTCATGATGTCCTTCTGGCTTACGAATATTAATGTTCCTAGGATATTCCTCCCCTTCCTCTATCGTCACATTCTAGCATTCTAGAGCATGACGTAGCTGTGTACTCTAGTATGGTTGTACACACATGACAAGTTCTTATGGAATTTTGAATATTACAACTTTTATCTCCTGTAACGCTTCATCAATACACTCAAATCCATCCTCAAAACTGAAAGTCAATAGAAAAAATATTTCATAACATCCCACTTTGTGGTTCTGTGTCGTAGCTCTATTTCTAGATACTATTTCATCATAATAATATCCAAATTCTGGTAGAATATGTGATGTAATGCCCCACTTAAATCTTATCATGCAAATTTTATTAATGTTTACATTAACTGAAAATATTGAGAAATATTGGTGAATACCTTCATTTTGGAAACTATAAATTTAATATAAAATTCATTGTTTCTATTTTATTCAAATTCCCAAATTGCCTTCTCAAATTGAATCTTAGGTAGGATATAGTCTCCTTCCACTATTTCAAATTATATATATATTCATCTCACATTCCCAAATGTACTCCCACTTTTACTTAGGAGAAGGCATGGTCCTCTCAATTTAATTACATCTCACATTCCCAAATGTACTCTCACATTTACTAGGGAGAAGACATGGTCCTCTCCATTAATTACATCTCACATTCCAAAATGTACTCTCACATTTACTTGAGAGAATACATGGTCCTCTCCATTTAATTATCAATATATATATTCATCTCACATTCCCAAATGTACTCTTAGATTTACTTGGGAGAAGACATGGTCGTCTCCCATTAATTCCCCAATTTTGTATTCACGTCACATTTCCAAATGTACTCCCAAATTTACTTGGGAGAAGTCAATTGTAAGGATGGAGAAGTCAATGACATTAATGAGAGGTGGTTGAGGTGGAGAAGAGAGGGAGGGTATAAAAGGGAAGGAGGAAGGGAGAAAAGGGCATGTCGGGTCTTGCTTGATTTTTGGGTTGGCTATGATTGTAGGATTGTTGTGATTTTTGGAGACCTAAGGAACTTATGGAGGTTTATTGGGTTAGTTGAGAGGAGGGAAATATTGTTTATCTTGGTCTAGATTATTCATTTTGGACACACTACATCTTGTTGGACTTGGGCTCAGAGGGCTAGGGAACCTGTGGAGGTTTCCTGGGCTAGGAATTATTTCCTAGTTGGATGGGATGTAAATCTAGTTGGGTTAGTCAAGAGGAGTGTTTCAATAGTTGTAGCAACTCAAGGGCATCTCCACCAACCACATAGTATAGGTATTCCTCTATGCATATATTACTCATGTAAATTATTGAAATGAAATGGTCACTGTAAGTTATAGGGATTAGAATGTAAATCGTAAAATTTTCATTATTTAAAAGTCTTGTAAGAAAGTAAATTATTTCCTCTTATTGTGTTTAAATTCCAGAGAACATAGATCTGTTACAAGACCCCAAGGTAGGGCCTTACACATGGTATCAGAGCTTTGGTTCAAAATCTGGACCCAAAGCCCACTAAACCCACAATTTATACTTCCTCAAGTTTCCTTGTCGTTTGATGTGAATCCCCACCCACGGCTACTTGCCTTTACTTATGCGAGGAGTCCATATTCCATTCGCATTTAGTTTGACTCTGTCATTTCCTCCACCAATCCGATAGCTAGTCTGAGGAGTTTCTCTATTTTATAATTGATTTTTTTGCACTAGCCAATTATCTGAGAACAACATACGGATTAGACTCTCTGCAAGATAAATCTGGGCAATTGCGGTTCATAGAGAGACCAACAAAGTCTAGCAGAGGTGGTCAAAGGTAAGTTGAGCTTCCTGTCTTCTATGATCTTATTTTACCACCACCAAGTGCTTAAACTTGGCCACAAATGCCTGGAAATTGAAATCTTTAGAGCGTAATTTGGTGGAAACTTAATGTTGGCGAATGACAAAAGATTGTTCTCAGTCCTTTGATTGTTTTTCATGGAAGAAGAGAAGTTGTATTTTTTTGTTATTTTGTGTTTTCTATTTCTATGGATAATATCATTTTTCGTTGATTTTGGACAGTTTGACCGGGCCATTACTTGATAGGCGAAATTTTCTTTACTTGTGTAAATTGGAAAGGAAGGGCTCCATATGGAGTTCGAATGGCAATTTTAAGTTTAAATTTGATGAAAATTGACTTCATAGGGTGTTGTAATCTATATATTTGATGGAGTTTGAGGGTTGCTATTGTCAGATTGCTGTTTTGAGTTTAAATTTCACAAGAATTAAGTGTCTAGTGGCTTGTAGTTTCTAAATTTAAATTTTTTTGTTGTCGGATTGCCATTTTGAGTGTAAATTTGATTAAGGTGTTAGCCTATATATTATACACAATCTGAGGGTTTATGTTATTGTAATGGTGATATATGTGAATTTGTTGTAAATATTTAGTTTCTTTGAACTGCCTTTGTTAGACACTGTGGAGAAAGATGAAAGTGATACCTTTCTACTTCTTATTCTCTTTATCTTTGAGCCATGAGAGACCAGCCACATCAATGAAAGTGGGGCTCTACTACATTCTCAGTAAGGATTGATCCTTGTTACTTCATGTGGTTGTTTTCTTGAGAGTGAGATGCTGTTTAGTAGAGGATGCAATGGTACATAAGTTAGGCTGGTCATGGCCATTAAGTTAGTCTGGTTGGTCACATGTTTCAATAAGGTGTATGAAATCACTTCCCTCTTGAAGGTAGTTAATGATTAGAACTTAAAGTCTTAAGGGAGAATCTATGGGCTTCGGGCTACAATGCCAATCCTTTCTCTATCCTTTGTTAAACAGGATGCTTGTTCCTTGGGAGGCATTTTTAGAGCTACTTATGCTAAAGTATAAGCAACAGTACTACACAATCTGCAATTCTCAATAGGAGGGTTTCTGTTGTTGACTTGGCAATTTTGATCGCCAATTTGAAGAAACTTTGTTTATGTGAGGTTTTAGGCTGGAATTTATATGCAATCTGGGGTTTTCCGATGTGTATTGGTCATTTACATAAATCTGCTATAAGGTTTTTTCTTGTTTTAGCTGCAATTGTGAGAAAATGTGTAGAAGATTGGGTTGATAGATGTCTTCTACTTACACATTCATCATTGTTTAAAGAGAGTGTTTGTCGCTGCCAACATGCATTTTGTTAGTGCTACTTACTTAAAAATATAAGCCACTCGTGTTAAAGTATAATTGGTAGCATTTGTAGTATTTTCACATATGATCTAGCCCATATGCAAGCGACCTGCCTTCAGCCCTTGTTGGCCCTCCAAAAATGCACATGAAACTTTGGGTACACTATTAGTTTACTCTAACCAGCTGAAGAGAATCTGACATGATTTATCAGTGGAGGAGCTAGAGGGGAAAGAGGCATGTTGATCAATGCTTTCATCAATGTGCTAGAATATGAAAAATTTCTAGCCCGAAAAATTTTGTTCATACTCTATTCTATTTTGTGCTTGAGTCGCCATTTCAAAAATTTTCAACATGTGGAATTCTGCTTCTAAATCAGGCTTTATTCTATTGGGGACTAGATTGCAGTCTAATTTGGTAATTGGCTTGGTACTTGATAGGTTGCTTGGCAGTGGAAATTACAGTGAGTTCACTTTACTCTTTGTCAATGAAAAATTGAGATGTATGAAATGCAATATTATCTTTCTAATCCAGTAGAAACAACATAACATGAACAAGATTTCGATAATTGTAAGTGCGAAGAAGCAAATAAAAGAGACAATGAGATATCCCTGTAGATTATAACCCTTGTGTTGATAAGTCCAAAACATAGAGCAATATTCATAGGCCTCTTGGAGGGAATAATCTCCTTTGATCAAGCTTCAATATAATAACATTCCTTGATAAAAAATTTGTGACTCTGTTTGCTGATGCTATCAAGCAAATCCCTTGTTGATATCAAGTAAACCCCTTATTTTTGTAATTTGAATGCAAAGATACAGATTCATTTGAAATCTTTGTTCAGTAGAGAGCATTACACCTTCCTTTTGGATTTTTAAAAGAGCACTCTTGTAATGGAGAAAAGACAGAAACAAAATGAAAACACAGACGTTTTAGGCTGGGTTGACATTGCTCTATGTTTAGACAAGTCGTGTTGTCATTGGAAAAAAAAAACTATGATGCTTCTTGTGATCTTCTTTTAGGGAGAATAACATGCCATGTAAAATAATAAATATAAATTGGATGCAAAATGTTATATAACTATTGTAGTTGCCAGTGCCAATGTACCTAGTATTAGAATTTCATGGTTATACGTCAAAAGAAATACATACTCTATATTTTGCATCGACTACCCTCACTTGATGCTTTTCATTGTTCATTTGATTCCTTAACTCTCGTTACCTACCAATCCTACTTAGAATACCTTATATTGTACTAATTAAGGGTTCCAAGTTGAAATATAGATGCAGTTTATAGTTAACGTTTATGATTCCAAAGGTATATCCTCTCCCAACAGCATGTGTGTGAAGTTTCATATTCATTTGTGACCCTTCTATTCTACACATTATCATAGCATGCATACTCGTATCTATCATTGATGACCTAACATTCTCCATAGAAGAGATGCAAACTTAAGGATTGTTAGCTGACAACTAACAAGGACATTACTTCAGAGGTTTTCATGTTGCTTCAAGAAAATGATTGCCCTGAATATAGCATTATAATTGGTAACATTGTGATAAAAATACACTAGTACATGTTACAATAGGTTCATCTTTTCTGTTAATCTTGCATGATGCAAATTATAAAAGCTACAAGCCATTATACAATGAGACCATCTTTATAAAAGCTACAAGCCATTATACAATGAGACCATCTTAATCCGTAGGTAATTTTATCCACAACTAAAGTTAGCGAAATGTTGTAAGGAACCCATGGCAATAGTGAGGCTTTAATAAGGCACAAAAACATAGTATCAGTGCTGAGGGATTGAGTCTTCTAAGCCTTGACTCCTTGCACTCAAACTTGTTGTGGGGTTTAATTGCCTTCATCTTCCGATGAAGTCGTGAAGCATTGTTGATCTCCTGGAGAACCGATATGCAAAAGGAGACTTCCATTCTAAGATTGGTACTGTGAATAGGAATTTGTATAAGTTTTATGTTCTTGCAACGGCTTTTAAATCGTAATTCAAACAATTTTGGAAGATGAAACTAATAAATATTTTAATATTTAAAAATATCGCTATAAAATAAATTTCCTATAAGACCAAGACAATTATCTGAGGATAATCATTTATTGAGGGCAATTTTCAAATGATTGACTTACAATATGAAAATCAAATCAAAATATACAGGGAAGAAAATCCTTCAAAGACGCAAGTTCTATCACTCTAATACTAGAGTAAAGAAAATTAAGCAAACATGACTTAATCAGAAAATCCAATTATATATCATGAAACTTGTAAACAATTTGTATCCTATATATTAAACATATTTATACATACAAAATAGAATATCTGGACTATAAACCCTTCAAATTATTGACATGTTTATATATACAAAAATAAGAAAACTAGATTAGAAACCCTTCCACTTCCAAACCTATCATAGAGGGGAAATTAAACTACCAGCTACCTTAATGTTCAGCTGTACTAAATTTAACATGATCAAGATATCCAAATCTTCAAGATTCACAACATCAACCATGCTTACTTCTCCATTCCCCAAGTTACCTAAATATTGCCTTTCATATCTTGAAATTCATTCTTTGGATCTAAATTCAGATCTAACAACAATCTTGTATTTGTAGGATCCCTTCTCTCCCACTGAAACCTCTTCCACTCTGAATAATCAATACAAATGGCAAACTATGTATCATGTACACCTCTTGACCTATCTTCAGTTTTTGGAGAAATCTTAGGAACAATCAAATGTTCACCATTTCCACTAATGGTTAGTTCAACACTGCCATCCTTCACCAAAAATGATAATGCAAAAAGGTTTTCTACAGCCTGAGAAAATGATGATTCTTCAAAAGAAGATTGTCTAAAACAAGAAGCTTGTTCTCTAATAACTTCCCATAAAGACTTCCAACTTTTATTTCCATGCTATCATCCTTAATTACATCATCGTATATCAGTACAAGAGGTTGAGATTTCTCCAACATTAAATCCTTGCATGCATACTTTGATTTTCCCTGTCTTGGTTTCTCTTGTTTTTACATGTAGGCGAGTATCTTTGCATTGCTATGACTGGAATCATATCAGTTACTCCACAACTTAAGTGGGTACCAAGTACAAATCTTGGAAATTAGACCTTTATAGCATCTTCAGATGATACCTCTACCAGTTATAGAAAATCGATCTCTTCTTTGTTTTCTGTAATAAGAACCAGTATGAACTCCTGGCCCATAAATCTTTCTACATGATCAAATTTCCTCCCAAGCAGTTTCAATTTCTTATAACTGCAATATTCTTTCAAGATTTCCAAATTGAACTTCCTCCATTGAAATCCCTTTCTTTCTATCTTAAAAGCCCTCTTAACCTGACTTATAACAATCATCATTATAAGTTCATTACTTCTAGAAGACCCATGAGTGAATCTAGTGGATAAGTTGTATGGTCTTTAGACCATGCTTAAATTTCAATCTTCATCAAGCCATTCTTAAAAGCTTCCATAAAGCAAATCACCTATGTGAAAACCTATAATCTGCATTAGTGTTGTCTTCATCACGAGTGTCTTCCTCAACATTGTCCCAAGTACTAACAGCAGAGACAATATAGTACACTAGATGTTCATCTTCTGGTCACTATTAAACTGTTCCATAAACTCATATACCAATAGGCTCATCACAACAATCCAACATAATCCTTTTCCTAGGCTGATTCCTTTTGTTTTCTATTTTAATTTTGATTGGTAATCACGTGCATAAATATTTTACATAATTTGCAGCTGAAATTATGATGGACAATTGTTATAAATGCAAATGCTATTATGTCCTTTTCTTGTAAGATGAGAATGAAGTGCAGTTTCTATATTAAAATTCAATCAACCATATAACTACAAGAAGATTTAAAAAAAAATAATGCCTACCTTCGGTTAAATTGGTAATGTGACAAAACACCTGATGGATCTCGAGCAGCCCATCCTAAACAATTCTCCTTGCTGTCTTCTTTAGTATTCTGTTGAGATAAAAATAAAAAATTCCCTCTTTGTGTTTGAATGTGCAAACACAATACTTCATTTGACCATTTCTTTGCTCATTAAAATCATATATGCATATTTTCAAGCAAAATAACAATTACTGATACAGCTTCTCATTGACATCACTGTAATCAAGGGTGCAATTAGTCATTTATAAATATATCATGCTAACTAAATTGTCTCCATGTGTTTGGAGAGTGAAGGCTGTAGTTAATTGATCAATGTACACAGGCTGTAGTTAATCAACAAAGCACAAAAGAACAACCTGTATGCATTTATAAACAAAATTTTTAATGGTTGTATAAAGTCGCTTTCCTTCTAGTCAATATTTCCCAATTGCAAGACTGTTGTAAAATATTTACATTAGCATGTAGTGGCTATAAAGTATGCCAAAGTGCACTGGCTTGAGAATATATGGTTGTAGCCTGTACCATGCTATTGCACTACATTCAAACCCATATAGTGGACCTACAAAGCCATAAATGAATAATTAATGTTGTATGTTTACCAGCTGTGGGTTCAGGGAGAAACTTAGTTGTAGCAGTTTACATGGCAAACACTAACCCAGTAATCAGAAATGAGGTGTTGGTAGGCAGGTAAAATGCACACAATGCTTAAACAGAGCACCAACAATGTTTTTAACCAATGATCTAGCCTATGATAAAATGTTCTAAAGTTTAAACTTGTGGCTAAGAAGTAACTTGGCATAACTTGAATTGATCTATTTCTTAGGTTCTCTTTGGACCATCTAGAGTGTGGTAGAAAATGTTAGGAATAGTGCTAATAAGGCTAAAACTCTGAACCAGTGTTGCATAAGACACCTTAGCATAATCAAACTCGAAGAAAAAGGAATAGAGCAGATCATTCCAAGGCAAAATTCAGATCATAGTCTCTTAGGATCTTCAAACAGTTAGAAGTACTTGTGCTATTAGTAATATAAGGGTACTATTGATGTAGGTATGATACTACTATTGATGTTGTCAGTTGAATATATTATTTCTTAGAAGTTAAATAGGAAGAACATGTGAGAGAGAGTTCCTGTGCATGCGTATTGTTGGGATTTGGTGATTGGAAGTTTGTTGATACAATTGTACCATGATATTGTCTCATCTTAAAATGAGCAGATCCATGAAGGATGTTGATCCAATGACTCTGATGATTCATTATATCTCTGTTATCTAAGAAGATGCATGGAAACTATATGATTATCATTGGATGACTTTGGCACATGAACCAAATAATTAATGACAGGAAACTTAGCAGGTTGCAGATAGATCGATGGTTATGGGCAAGGTCACTTTCTCGACATTCAGAGAGATCTATGGTCAAGCTATGATGATTGGTTTGTGAAGATGTAGCTATTCTATTTCAACATGCTTCCCAAGTTCATTAATTGTATAGTTAAGCCTGCCACATCACAATGATTAAATTTGGCTGAAGGATGTGTCAGTTGAACGTTTTGAACAAACTCTGTAATGGTCTTAGAATTCTGATTGAAGAATGATGTGAACTATATTTACATTGAAAACTGAAGTTTTGTTCTCACTAGTCTGTACCTGAGGTCTTGTTTGTTGCCAACCTCAGCGTCTATTAAATATATGGATGGTGTGAACAATATTTGCACTGAAAATTGCAGTTTTTGAGCCAGTAATTTATACCCAAAATGTGTCCCAATCTAAAGAATGTAGTCAGTTATATTTTACATACGAGGGTGGATTTTAATTCTATTGATAGAAGATTATCATTATTCTTCTTTGATATACAGTAGATTTTCCATTTGGATAGTAGGATTATCTTTCAAATAGTATATTTGTCTTTCTTCATGGAGGAAGTCATAATAACAAATCTCTAGTTTGAGAAGTAAATGACTATGAAGCATGGGAATTCAAATTAGGATGTGTTGAAATATCCTATATGTCACGTTAATGATTATTCTATGAGTGGTAGAATTTTCTGTTGAAAACATAGATTGAATACCATGGACTTGTGTAAGGCTTACTGTGATAGTTGTTTTTAATGATCCTAAATTAAATGAGAAGATCAATTCGTAGAGAATTTGTGATTTTACAATGGAAGCTTATTTAGTCAATAAAAGACCAGTGAAAATATTAGAATACACTTTTACCATTATTCTAGTGTTGAATAAAAATGTCGTGAAAAATAATGTGTCTCTAGTTTTGGATAAAAAGACCTTCAACTTTCTTCGCAACTTTTGTGGTCACTGGCCACTTGTGAAAGGAGTAGGCATCTTTAGAAATGCAGTGCCATTTAGAAGGGAAATACTAATACCAGCAGGGCAAAGGCAATTATTCCATTCATTTATTTATTTCTCATTTGTCTAGTCATATTCCATTCATTTATTTATTTCTCATTTCGAACTCCTTGTATCTTTCCATTCTAACTTTGGGATGAAGTTTTTTGAAGGAGGGGTCTATGTAATGCCCCACTTAAATCTTATCATGAAAATTCTATTAATGTTTACATTACCTGAAAATATTGAGAAATATTGGTTAATACCTTCATTTTGGAAACTATGAATTTAATATAAAATTCATTATTTCTATTTTATTCAAATTCCCAACTTGCCTTCTCAAATTGAATCTTAGGTAGGATATGGTCTCCTTCCACTATTTCAAATTATATATATATTCATCTCACATTCCTAAATGTACTCTCACATTTACTTAAGAGAAGACGTGGTCCTCCCATTTAATTACATCTCACATTCCCAAATGTACTCTCACATTTACTAGGGAGAAGAAATGGTCCTCTCCATTTAATTACATCTCACATTCCCACATGTACTCTCACATTTACTTGGGAGAAGACATGGTCCTCTCCCATTAATTTCCCAATTTTATATTCACATCACATTTCCAAATGTACTCCCAGATTTACTTCGGAGAAGATAATTCAATTGTAAGGATGGAGGAGAAGTTAATGAAATTAATGAGAGGTGGTTGAGGTGGAGAAGAGAGGGAGGGTATAAAAGGGACGGAGGAAGGGAGAAAATGGCATATGGGGTCTTGCTTGATTTTGGGGATGGTTGTGATTTGGGTTGGCTGTGATTTTAGGATTGCTATGATTTTCGGAGACCTAAGGAACCTGTGGAGGTTTCTTGGGTTAGTTGAGAGGAGGGAAATATTGTTTATCTTGGTCTGGTTTACTCATTTTGGACACACTACATTTGGTTAGACTTGGGCTCAGAGGGCTAGGGAACCTGTGGAGGTTTCCTGGGCTAGGAATTATTTCCTAGTTGGCTGGGAGGTAAATCTAGTTGGGTTAGTCAAGAGGAGTGTTTCAGCAGGAGCAACAGCTCAAGGGCATCTTCACCAGCCACCGACACATGTATTCCTCTATGCATAGATTAGTCAAGTAAATGATTCAAATGAAATGTTCATTATAAGCTATAGGGATTAGAATGTAAATGGTAAAATTTTCATTGTTTAAAAGTCTTGTAAGAAAGTAAATTATTGCCTCTTATTACATTTAAATTTCGGAGAAAATAGATCTGTTAGAAGACCCTAGGGTAGGGCCTTACATGTCAACTCATTCTGGATGTGGTTCTTCTCCTCATGCTTTCATCCATCAAGCCAAATTCTCACATGGATCATCCTTTGTTATATATTTCTTTGTAATGCGGGTATTGGCATACCCAAACCACAGTTTTATCATTCGTCGATATTCCTTCTAGTCTCCAAAGTTGTTCTTATGCGTACCCCACCATCTAGCAGGTGTAGCTCTCAGCACAATGTTTAATGATTGGAAATGATGTTCCTTCGGTACATCCCGTTCAAATCTATCTAGAAATAAATTGACATCTTCTAAACCATCATAATACGGTAAGTTGCATACCTCAGTGGATATACATTGGAGTGACTTAGTAAACTTGTTGCATCGTAGCAATGATACCTCATACAGTTTGTTCTGTCAGTGATCAAGCTCCTCATATGAATCTAAGTTACAGGAGTTGTCCTTCTCCCAAGTAATTCACCCATCCACCATAGGGTTGATCTGATCCTTGTCTCGTGCAATAAGCTCATATATTTTCTCAATATTTTTCTCCTCATAATAATCTTGGATTGGTTAAGTATATTGCACACCCTTGGACAGCTCCAATGGAATAATAACCCTTAGTTCCTTCTTCTCAAATGTCATGTTGTGCTCCTTGAGATTGCTGATTGTGTTTATATCAAATGCCTAATCAATTCCAAGTAGCGCCAGGTATGGATTACTTTCATTCACTATTTTGATCACTTCAAAATTACTTATGTCACGTGCCCCTTCAATATCCAAGGTCACTCCATGTAGGCACCCCATAGGAATAATCTTTTGTTGATTCACCATTCTTAGCTGGATTGGGGACCACTGTAGTGTTGGTCTTCCCGTTCTTTCCCAGGTTTTCTTTAGCAAAACATTGGCATCAGATCCCAGATCATGGATTACCTGGTCGATTTCAAATTCTCTAATCTTGACAGTCAATCACATTTCATGACCAGTCCGTTTCTTACCTTTGTTCACCTTATGCACTGCACATTGTTCTGGCAGTGGCTTGTCCTTGCTATTGTAGTTATCTATCAATTCTTGCAGTCCCTCTACTCCTTTTTTATCCCTTAGGAGCTTCATGCAAGTATGTAAGAAGGATGTCAGCAATGAAGGATTGTTTATTGCGCAGTACTAATTTATGAAGGCTTCTCCATTCGTGTACTCTGAACCTTCGATGTAGAAGCTCCAGTGTCTGTGAAGCTCCTCTTCTCCTCCATAAATGTTTCCTTTGCCTTATTTAAGTTGAATCCGAAATCCTTGTCAGTAGCCTTACCTACCCATATGCTCTCCTCTGGTTGTTTCCCTTTATCCTCCCCTGTAGCTATACCACTCCACGTAACAATATTAACACTAGGTTCATCTTTGCGCGGTTCCGATCTCATCATCTGGATGTTCTGAGTAGGTTGTTGAGTCTGGGTATTCTTTTCTTGCATTTTCGTAATGAGCACGGAACAATATTCTATGACATGATCAAGTTTTCAATGATATTGACATGAGGGGTGCGATGGATTATGATAGATTATGACAATCTCACACAAAGTGACCTTGTTCTCCATAATTGTAACAAATGATCTGGCCTCGGCCTCTTCCAGCTCGTCTTGCTTGTCATCTTCCTCATCACTATAATCTTCCGCGTGTTGTAGTTGTGCCTTGATCCTGCTAAGGATGTGCCTCCATCTGTACTATATATGTTGGTGTTTTTTCCATCATCAATTCATAACTTCGGCAATTTCACTCGTCATGACTGACAATTTGAAAAAGTTGCAAAACAATTGTTGGGGAGTCTACACAAACTTCTATAACAAATGACAATTGTCTATTTTTTTTTTCCGTAATCTGACATATAGCACACCATGGTACCACACCTATACCTGTCTCCGTGGTATTTTCCGGCTTCAGGGGAACAAGACCTCCCCCAACTAGATAATTTAGATACACTAGACAATGATCCTTATCGTGACCATGGCCTTTACATTTTAAACACCATACGTCAATACAGACCTTAGTCTAGACTTATTTTTCATTTTTGATACTTTGAAACTCCATATGCAGGCTAGCCAACTGTAACTGAATCTGTTGCACTCCCAGATTCGTATCTTGAATAGGCGAGGCTTCTAATTTCATAGTAACCTCTAGTGCCTTAGCTTGCATTCTAATCTTCTATTGTGACAGTGGCAATCTCAAATGGGGTAATATCAAGGCAATATACCAATCCTTGTGTTGTTCATCTGTGATCTTTATATTAGCCTTCTGTAGCAAACATTTCAACCTTTGATCAAAATCGCACGTAGTCTCATTGACCTTCTGTTGGATTTATTTGACCTCTATTACTGACTGGGCTTGCGATTTAGGCTTATTGAATTCATTATTTAGTGCATCCTTCCTATCCTTCAACAATGTAGCTGGATGAGTTGAACAGTACTTAATATACCATCTCAGTGCTCTACCTTGCAATGTTGTGACCAGATGTGCTTGCTTCAACTCATCATCTGTTATCTGCTGTGACTTCCACACAACATCTACTACAAACCAAAATTGTTCAGGGTTTTATGTCCCCAGATTCTTGAATATGGGCATCTTCATAGCATTCGTCATCTTGAATAGTGGAGGTGGAGGTGGAGGTGGAGGCGGAGGCTTAGGTGTAGGTGTGTGAGGTGGAGGTGAAGGCAAAGGTGGAGTAGATGGATGTGGTATTCTTGTGATACCCTAATTTACCATAGACGGTGCACCTTGAGGCATCTTCAAACTATTACTTTCTTCATCACTATCAAACGTTCCCAACAAAGGACTGTATTCAACACCTGAATCTAGATTTCTTCTAAATGGCTTTCCACTTCGTGTAGCTCCCTTCAAATCTTGACTAAACATTAATTGAATGGCATAACTCTTTTCTCACATAAGATCATTTTAATTAAGGTTTTCAAGGACTTCAGATACTTACCTCTTGGACCTTTGAAAAATCGGAGTTTAGCTTTGCTATAACTGATAGATGTATCTATTGCAAACTCAGTAATGAATCCACCCAAATTACTATCGATGCAATAATCGATATCCCTCGCGATCTTGTTTTCTGACACTTCTAGATGCCCCACTAGCTCTGGAGTCCAAACAATAGGGTTATCCGACTTCCACATACCTTGATCATTCCCCAATTTAGACAACTATTCATATAACTTGCACAAAAAATAGCAGAATAAATTTTCATGTTCTTTTATATACATGTATCTATTCAACAACTCATATTTCGATAGGCACATATACCTGTTTTCTTGGGCTGCAAACTCGTGCAACTTCCGATTGATTCACTTTTTGATCTCTTTCTTAGTCAGTATCTACTTATTTCTCATCACATATTTCTTAAATAAATCCCAGTCTAGGCAACGAAACCATCTGTTGGCTTGAGGGGGCTTGGACCTAGGTTTAGAGATATTTGCGCTAACAAAAAAAAACCCTACACTACCACCCTTTCAGAAACAACCTACGTAGCGCAAGTTACAGTCTCACCCGAGGCAGTATTGGGGGATGCCATAACTAGGTTTCTGCATCCAAAGGACTATGTGATGTGTTTTTATTACTTCTAGAGCTTTATTCCAACTTTTGCAAGTCCTAATCCTTAAAACCTAGAAATTATAGTAACTTACAATTAACTGATCCAAACTCTGTGCTAACTATTCTAAACATTCATAACATCAAGTAATTAAACAGATCCACCGCTTTCACACATTTATTAATTACTTCTCAGGATAATTGCAGTAAACAAAGCGAATCATACAATAAATTCAAAAGTAATGTATAAAACACAAATACACAGATAATGCTTCAAAATAGCCTTTATTATTCTTAGATCTTCTATTACAGACTCTTTTTACATTGCGCACACAGCTGCAGGGGCCTGCGCACTCAGTTGCGAACTTGCGAGGGTCTCTGCGCACACAGTTGCAAGAGCCTGCCCCTTCACCTAAGTACAGTAAACAAACTTCTCTTACGTATATCATTCTCTGCTTGATTAACTAACCTCTTATGACTCTCTATGACTCATTTTTATAGCATTTTCTATTATAATACCATGGTCTACAAACCCTGGGTGGGTCACAAAACAACTTAACTCCTAAATAAACTAAGGGGATTTGATGTTCCTAAATCCCCTTTGACTCCTATCAACCTTCACACTCTGCTCCTCAAAATGTAGAGAATTTACTATAATAACATTTTTTTTTTACAAAATTTACCCTGGGGGCCCTATCCCAACAGTCTAACACACATCACATGCTCAACAGTATTCCTTTGCATCTTTGTGTAGTGTAGGCCACCACAATCCTACTCTCAAAATATTCTACACAATAGCTTTTCTTACATAGTGACCACCAGTTGTGCCCCGATGAGCCTTTTCTAGAATAATTTGTCTTTCATGTTCAAGAACATATCTACACAATATCTTCACTGGCCCCATATTATATAAATTTCCTTCTATTAATGAAAATTCTACTTCCTTAACCACTAATTATTTCTTTTGTTGCGTAGTGTACTCTGAAGGAGGCATTCATGTGCTAAAAAACTTAATGATATTTGTGAAATGGTCATATGCAACTCTAATTTTAAATAACTACACATCAGGGAGATTATCCTCTATGATGGTTGGTTCTTCCCCTGTTTCCAATATTGATAGATGGTCAGGTCCTGCAATCAGTCTCCCTAGTTTAACAATCATATCAAAGTCATATTCCTAGAATAATAGTAACCATCTACAAATCTTCCCTCCTAAGAAGGACTTATTAACCAAATACTTCAGTGTGGAATGATCTGTAAATATTTTAAAGTGTGACCCCAACAAATAGTGTCTAAACTTCTACAAATCATATACCATATCCAATCCTTCTCTTTCTGTAGTTGTGTAATTCTTTTCTTCTTTGGATAAATTTCTACTTGCAAAAGCTATAGGATAATCAATCTCTCCTGCACTAGGTTGTGCCAGTACTACTCTGAAAGCTATATAAGAGGCATCCACATGGACATGGAATTCCTTATTCCAATCAGGGAACACTAGTATAGGTGTAGTTACCATTTTTTCTTTCAATATGTTGAGGCTCTTCTGACATTCTTCATCCCACTGAAAATTTATATCCTCTTTCAACAATTTCTCCATAAGCACAATAATTTGGGCATACCCCTTGATGAACTTCCTGTAATACCGAGTATGTCCCAACGTAGTGTGAAGCTGTCTTATTGTCTTAGGTGGGGGCAAGTTCACAATGATAGAAATATTAGAAGGTTCCACCATTAGTCCGTGCTTATAAACAACATGTCCCAACAATATGCTGAAACATACACAAAATATGCAATTCTTTATGTTCAAAGAGATATGATATTGTTTACATGTATCAAGCATAAGTCTTAAACTTCCAACATGTTTTCTAAACATTCCAAATACTTTCCATTCATCAAAATATACCTCTAAAAACTTGTGGATGTATTCTTTCAAATCTGCGACCACCACCCTAGAAAATATAGCAGGGGAATTTTTCAATCCAAAAGGCATTATTTTATATTCATATGAGACCCATTCTGTAGAAAATGTGGTCTTATGTTGATCTTCAAGTGCAATCCTAATCTGATGATAACCTGAAAATCCATCTGTAAATGAGTAAGCTTCCTGACATCCTACATTTTCTAGCACTTCATCTATGAAAGGGGTAGGGAAGGGATCATGTAAACATGCATCATTCAAATTTCTTAGATCAACATAGATCCTAATTTCTCCTAGAGTATTCTTCTCTTACACCACCATAGGACTTACCCATTTTATTTCTTCTACAAGTTCAATAATTCCTCTTGCTAGCATCTTATCGAGTTCTACTTTGAATTTTTCCTTATACTTCAAATTCAACCTATAAGGTCTTTGTTTATATGGCTTCACATGGGGCTTAAGGGGATGCGTGCATCATAGTTCCAGATCTGACTCCAGATGTGCGTTTTGTCCAACTTTGCCTATGGCTTCATCATCTTGTGCAAGTAAAGCAAGGCTCCCTTGTACCTCATTGTCCATGTTTGTATGTCATCAAGAGTGGCATGTATGTATGTTACCATGTGTGCAATCTTGATGCAATGTTGCGGAAAGCCATGTAGATGTATAACTGCCTTCTGCATGGTGACGAGCCTATCATACAATCTCTACACAGTTGTCTCAAGAGTCGATACTTCAGCGTGTATCACTTTCTTCATCTCTTCTCTTCCAGATCCTATTTATTTTTCTTCCCTCTACTTGGCTGCTTGCAAGTCCTTAGCCATGTGCTCATATTCTACTATCAAAAAATTCATTTTCGATCTTGTGGCTTCAGCATAAGCCTTCATAGCATCATCCAAGATAGTTGGATGTATTTACACATCAGACATAATCACCCATTCTTCAAAGTGCACAGGAGATGTATGATCATCCGAGGTGTGCACTCTATGCGCCTGTACAACCTTGTTTCATGACTCATCAAAGGCTATGTTGTACACATATGTTCCCAAATCATCCTCAAGGAAAATAGTCTCTCCTTTTTCACTTGGGACTTGATCTACTGCTGGAGATGGTGAAGCCCATGGAGTGACCTCTGTTGCTTTCAGCATGAGGTCTATGTCATGATCCTTTTTTGGCTGTACCATCTCCGTGTCCATCTGTTCATCTTGCTAAGCAAGTTCATCCTCCTGCAACCACTCACCCTGTTCATCATCTGTTGTTGGTAGATCTATGTATTCAACCTGTATCAATGCAATTTTATCTATATCTGCACCTCACACTCCTCCTATTCTTATTCCTATTCTTATTGCACTCCCTTCTCTCTTTTGTGCAACTCCTATTCTTCTTTGAGCCTTTTCTCTACTTCGTGCAACTTTATCTTTTCTTCTTCTAGTATTTTCTTTTCCCTCTTTCTTTGCACTACTCTCCTTTCACATAGTCATCTCTTCACCTCAATCTCCAAAGCTACTTTCTCACAAGTGGATCTTCCTTAAACTTGTAGCTTTGATCTGCCTTTCCACTCTCGGCAATATTCCTCTTACCTTTGTCTTGTGCATGTTTACTGCTCAGTGCTCCTACTGTTGTTGTTCCCTGTGGAGCTTGGAGATAGAGAGACACTCATGGAAATAAAATGTTAACTAAAAAACATAAAACAACTCAAGGATTGGTCAAGAAACAAACCCGGTGACTGTTGGGAAATATTATGCAGTTATGACTCTGCAAGACAAGGAGACTTTGAGCTGGAACTGCACATTCAACAATCCTAGCTTCTAGTGAGCCAGTTGCTGGTTGAAACTATGTAGAGCATAGTCCAACTTGTCTTGCTAAGGACTAGAACTGCGTAATGCACAGTTCAGTCTGACTTGATTGCTGTCTGGGACTGCGTATTGTGTAATCCCAGAAGCAAGACTGGGCACTGTCTCCCAGAACTACATAGAGCATAGCCAGGAATCCAGTGACAGGTAGCCTTTGTGCAACTCCTAAAGCCAAGGTAGAGCCTTGAGTCCTAGGAATGTGTAGTGCATGCCGTGTAAGTCAAGATGTAGGCCAAGGCAGTGCAGATCTGCCCAAGGGTGACTTGAAACAAGTAGGAATGAATGCATGTGCAAATCTGAGTGAATGGACATGCATGAAATCAAAACAATTGCAAGAATCAGTCAAACAAAATAACAATGAAGCTCTTGAAGCGAGTAGCCGCAACAACGACTGTTAGTGTAGAAACAAGGTCATGCATGTAACACTAAGGAAATGCAATGCAAAAAATGAAACAACACATTTCCAAGTTAAAATACATTAAATGTCAGTGGTCATTCAATAAAACAAGGAAAACAACACTCACACAAGCCAAGGAAAGAAAAGCGACAAAAAAGCAGAAAAACATATGAAAATAAAAACTTACCTAAAAAAGCCATTAAGATCATCCCAAATATTCCTAGATGCCTTAGAAATGCGAGACCTCCAAGATCAAATGTGAAGAATGAGCTCTGGGGCATCCATTAAATAGATTTCTTAGAGTTAGGGTTTATGATGCGCATGCCACAAATCAAGGAAAAAGCGACACTTGTCGGGAAGTTTCTAAAATCAACTCGAGTGTAATTCCCGCTTGCTAAAAATAGATCCCTATTTTATAGGGATGCTTTTTCATTTTTTTCTTTTTCCTTTTTTGGGAAAATTTTCCATGCATATAAGGAAGAATTGCACAGTTCTGGTGGGAATTGGGCAACCTACAAGCACATGCAGCGGGCAAAAACTGAAAGAATACTTTTGCGCAATTGTTGGGTTGAGTGGCTTTGGATGCCTCTCATGCTTTGCATAATTTCCCACCTAAAGGTAAGCTACTAATTGGGTCTGCACAATTCCTAAGTCGAAGCATAATGTCTGGATGTTCGACGCAATTTCAACTCTAAGCAAGGCTACTTGTTAGGCTGTTGTGCTCATTTTTGGAGAGCAGGGCTAACTACCAAGTTGCTCTGCACAATTCCTAAGAGTAAGGCTGGTTGCACTCTAGGATTGTGCAGTTTGCCAAGACAGCACAAGAAACAGATGTAAACCGACTCACAAGGTCAACTCGTGGATGGTCAGGAAAACAAGTTAGTGAACACAAGCTACAAAGTTAAAGGTTAACTTGAATGAAACATAAGTACCTGAGCAGTGCAAGACAAACTGCTAAGATTTTGAGGAGGGAGGCTCTAAGGCAAAGTGAAGGAAAAATTTTGGAGGGTGGTTGTAGCCGCTACAACACCACATTATAAATATCACAAGCATTATCAAAATTAAATAAATTATTTTCTAAAATTTATGAAGTATCTCCAACGGACATGGGAAACTTCTCCATGGAAATGTTTGGAGAGGGATGAATCCTTCTTCATAGAATGAGAAGACTTCCTGTACATTAGCCTATTCAACTGTGGGCCTTCTTTTTCCATAAGTTGGAAAAATATTGATGGGAATGATGGGGAATGCAAATTATCTTCACAATATTAGAGAAACTCTTGCTTGGAGTTTCCATTTAGATGTTCATGTGATTCAAAACATTTCAGTGGAGTAATTGGGCCATGTTTCTTTAAAATCAAATTATTCAGTAATGGAGTCACTAGAGAGCTCATTCTCTCAAGTATTGGATGCTTCTTAGTATTAAAGAAATCACCAAAAGATATGTTTACTTGAATTTCCATACTATTGAAGATTATGTGATGTTTTTTGAACAAGGTTTTCAAGAACCTAATTTATTTTTAACTATGTGGCTAGAATTTACCATCTTTTTTTCAAAAGCTTGAACTAGAGAGCTTCTAGTTTCTCAATAATTTCTTATCCTTAAAAGAAAGTATTAGATTTCTTGAAAATGAATCACTCCCTAGCATGGTTGCTAAAAATGTTGAATTCATTTCCTGTTAAGGGAAAAATTCAACCTCATAGAGCCTTAATAAGATTCCCTTTACATTTTTATATAGGAAGTACTCCTCTTTTATTCATTGAAATATTTTAAATAACTGAAACAAATAAATATGATAATTTATAACATTCGCCTATGAGTGGACTATGTGTTTTGAAAGAAAAATAAAATAATAATATTATAAATAAATAATTTGATGATTCATTCCATGATACATTATGAGGAGAACACATTTGAAGAAAATCAATAGAAAGAAAGTAGAAAAATGGCTAGATATTTAGATAAATCTAAACTAATTTCATACATTCAGAGATCATAAAGAGTCACAAGAAAACATTCATGGGTTTCATTACACATTTAAAAGTCTCAAAACCACAAATGACATGCACTCTTGCTAACAACTTTGTGCAAGAGTTAAAGAATGATTTTACATACATTAAGTTTTGAATGGTAAGTTCCTGAACCACTTTACAAAATCTTGTTACTTAAGTGTAAACAGTAAAGGAGTTTGTCCCTAAGGGACTAGGATTTTGCTACGATGGACCGAATAATATGAGGTTACCTAGAAGAAGAAAAGAAACTACAGTTAGGGATCCGGGATCCACTTCAAAAATATATAAGACAACTCACAAGGATGGATGTTGAAAGACTAGGGAGAAAGAAAGGGAATTTCTTCAAAAAAAAAAAATAACACCCACAAAATCGTAGAAAAACAACCTATGAAATGAAAGCTCTCACTCTCAACCACTACCTTTTGATTGTGATTTTCTCCATTAATAATCTTGTCTCCATCCTTGCAACTACTTGATGGTTAGTTTTTTACTCTTTGTGTTAACAAAATAGCGATCCATTTTGAAAATATGAATTTAGAAATTCATTCTCCAATATGGGTCCCACTTCATATATTCCATATTTCCCTTTTTTATCAATAATTTTAGAAAATTTGTTGTTGATATGCCCAAAATTGGTCACACTTTTTCTTGTAATTTTTTGAGTTGATACATATAATTTAGCCCTTAAAACCACTTTTTTTCCCAAATAGAATTTTGGGAACTCAAGTCATGATTTTTGGGAGTTCCTGACCGAACCACCATTTATCTGCATGAGGCAACTCAATAGATGTTTATCTACTCCACATGAACCTTGGTGTTTTGATTTAAAAATATACCCTACTCTACCCACATTAACTATAGGAATTTATAATGATTTATAAAGAAAATTACTCCTTATATATTTGTGTGTGAATTATAAAGAGTCATGAAACCTTTTGTAGCTTAGGCAAAGTTTAGTTTTTGGTTTCCATCTCACTGCCTAGTCATTGTGTTGAGTCATTCCCCAACATTATATGTCCAACTAATACCTTCCAAGTGCTACCCGTTGATATGTCTAGTTGGTTTCCATGTATCATAAGGATATATCAGAAAAAAAAACTTAGGATAACAATAATATGTGTAATAATATAATGTGAAATTGAGGTGTAAAAGGTAAAATTGACTCAGTAATAAAGAATGGGGTGTGATGTGCAAGGCATGTCTGAAAAATGATAAATAAAATGGGGAGAGGAGGTGAGGTAATTCTTCATGAAAATAATACTTAATTGGGAAAATGGAAAATGGGTAAATAACGTGAATATAAATAAAGTTAAAAATTGGAGATATGTAAGGAAAATATTGTTATCTTTGGAATATTACCTTCTCTTTTACTGTACAAAAGCATAGATGAAGCGAAGACATAAGGATATCAAATGAGAAGATGAACATAAGAAATTTCTTTCTTTTTGATATCTTTTATTTCCTTCTATGTGGTCAAAAATAGAAACCATCGTTGGTTGACTTATGTGAAGAATATATGAAACATTACAAATAACTAAAAGCTCACTGTTTCAAAATCACTCTATTTGATGTGTGACATGAAAACACATCGACAATCACATGTAAAACCATCTCATAGATTTTCTATGGAACCGTCCTAAAAAGGAGCTATGGAACTTATTCAAAAACTTTCTATAAAACCTATTTGTAGAATTGTTGTGGAACCATCCCATAGATTTGGTATAGAGCCATCATGCTATGGAACCTATTTTCAAACTTGTTGCATAACAATTCCACAAATTTTCTATAGAACCACCCCACTACAAAAATCATTTACACATTTGTTGTCACTTTCCTGAATCCTAGTAGTG